>JBCAUI010528664.1:0-11449 GCA_038406195.1 Haplosyllis anthogorgicola | reverse complement strand
TCTTGTATATTTGTTTTGACTAGTCTTGGTGCTTGTCTGTAATCATATTGCTTTTCTGTTGCTAATGGTTCTGGACAAAATGTCTTGCTATTTGTTTCGTGTTTGTTCATCATAATATTTTGTATTTCATTCCTTATCTCATTTTCTGTTTCTGGTGGCAAAAATTGTCTCTTTGATCTTGCGTCAAAGTATGCCACGACTTCTCCGGAGTTTATAACTAGTTGTGTTTCATCTTTGTTTGTTATTGCAATGTACGTTTTGTTGTTTAGCATTCTTGCCTGTTTTGCTATTTACAGCATACTTTTATCTATCATATTTTTAATATATATTATGCCATTACCGTTAAAGTCTTTAGTAGTTTTACTGTGCATATGTCAAATTTTATTTGTAGCTGCATGGTTTGAGTGATTAGGTTGTATACACATGCTCACTGTAGATACCATGGGGATACTTATCTGTGTTATGTAAATAACACTGTTGGCAAAGTCTTGCCATGTTGATAATTCCTGCAGGCAGTTTTTACCCAGCAGTATACCAGCTGTTGCTTTAGTATCACATATTAGCAGTCAAATTTGTAAGTGTATGCCTTGAATTTTGAGTGGTGTTTCAAGCCAAAATCTGTACTGTATAGTTCAATTACCTGTGTTGATACGCATATCTTCAGACAAGGAGATTTTGGGTAATAATTGTAACCTGTTACATTGGTTGTAAAAGTCTGTTGCCAAGATAGAATATGTGGCTCCATTATCAATGATAATTTTGACTGGATAAGTATCCATGATTAGTCCCTCAACTTCATTATCATCATGGTATATAATGTGCTGGTAACGACCCTTGTTTGTTTTTACTACAATGCTTTGTATTCCTGTAAAATTGATCATTGATCTAACTGAGTCTTGATTTGCATTTACATTGTGAGTGTATTGATATGTTTCTTCCTCTATTGAGTTTTCTGTATTCACTATCTCATCATTTGCAAATATTTCTTCACATAATATTTCTGATGCATCTTGTATTCTATTTTGCTAGCTAGTTCATATTTTATCTCTTCATATATTGGTGTATGTGATGCATAATGTCTGTAAAAGTGATATGCATTTTCTTGTGGGTAGGCCCTACCAGACTGAGAATAGGGCTGTGTTTCTTTTTCTATGACTGCTGTATTTAGCATACATTCATGTTCATTGTTATAGAATTCTGATTGTTCATTATCTAATTCATATATTTCTGCTAGAGTATTTTCGTTCTCATCATATTTGTCATATGTTGTGTAAGACTCTATGTTTTGTATGCAATTGTTCTGGTTTTTGTGATTGTGACCATGCAAATAGCATAATAGATATTGTCTGTTTCTTCTTTTAGGTTTATATTATCACCTACATTTTTGTTTTTGGCAAAATGTTGATATATGAATATCATTTTGTCTACATGCTCACTTTCATTAATTGGTGTGTGCTTGTACAGCTTTGTATTTTGTTTAATTTCTTTTATGCATTGTTCATTTTTAGCATCATATTCTACTTTTTGCCTGTCAGGGTTAGGAGTCCCATCAACACTATGAGGCTCCCTTAGGTTAAATTTGCTTGTGCATTCTGGTTGCCTGTTATGCCCATTTTGTTGCATAGATCATTGATGGTTTGTTTTGCATAGTGGTAGTATCGTTCATAATGACCTTGTCTGTTACATATGGTACATATTTGACCTTGTTCATGTGCACCTTGTTGTTGTGCCAGTTGAGGATGTGGGGCTTGTTGTTGTGGTGGGGGTGTGTGTGTATGCCTGTCCCTGATAATTTTGATTATCGTTTTGAGGCTGTTGGTAGTACTGTTGGTTGTAATGGTTATTATCATTGTAATAACCATCATTTTGGTAAAAATGTCCATGGCCTCTGCCTCAGCCGCATTCCCTTCCTCAGCCACGACCTCTGCCATGGCCTCTCCACCAGTGGCCTCTGCCTCTGGATCACCTTGGGGGAGGGTGACTTTGGTCATTGTACTATTCTCTTTAAATAAATTCTTCTTGGTAAGGGTTGTACCCCCTACTTCTACCTTGACCACCTCTTCCTCTAGGTAAGAAATTTCCTCTTTGCCCCCTGCTACCTCTAGACCTCTTATTACCTCTACCTCTCTGATTTGAGTAATCATCTTGGTAATTCTCTTCATTATAATAGTTATTGCCACTGGTGTGATTATTGTCACCATGTTGTGGCCTGGCTGATATAAACTTTTGTGAATGGTTCCCTTTTGGTAGAGATTTGGTTGTAATTCTGGCTTCAATTTGTAGCTGTTCTAAATGTGCTAAACATGTTGCTTGAGCAGTTGTGGGCTGTGGTTTATATATGTCTGTTAATTGCCTGCCTAACTTGACAGCTGTGGTCAAGTCGTTGGTGTTTATCAGACCTGCCTCAATCTGTGGAGGCATACTTTCCTTAAACTTTTGTAGGATTTGAGTATTTGACATGTTTAGTAACTTACCTAGTGATTTTACATCTTCAGCAAATTTATTAATGTCCTCCTTGGTTGGGTCAAATGCCAGTCTGTTCTAAGAGGAGATTTGCTGCTTATGTGTTCTACCATATTTATTAAATCTACTAAAGAATGCATTTTCTAATTCTTTTATGCTAGTTTTTGTTTTACCCACTTGGTCGAACCAAACCTGTGCTACATCTAACATTATTATCCCGAACATTTCTAGATGTTCTGGGAATGTTGTTATAGTCCCTGCTTTTTTGTGGAATTGAGAGTAATGCATGAATTCCAACCATTTGTTGGGGCCATCTTCAGGTTTTAGTCCATTATATGGTTTGGGTATTAGGAACATTTTGTCTGCAGCTTTGAACTTATTTTGTAGCATATTTTGATTGTTTAAGATTTGTACTATCTGAGTAAAACTGTCTTCAAGTTGTTCTCATCTAGCTCTCTCTTCAGGTTGACAAATTGCTATTTCTTGTCTTTCCTGTTCTACTCTATGCTTGTATTGTGCTGGTGTTTCATTATGTAATCGTGGAAAATCAGGATATTCAAAGATCTCGTCTCCTACTAATAAGGGGACCGGGTTTGAGGGACCATGATTCTAACTGCATGGGCTCTAGGTGAGCCTGCAGCTGGGGTTTTCTGACCCTCAGTTTGGCATGTGAATTGTAATTTCTTTGCCAGTTCACTCTTTGCTTTATTTGCCTTGTCAATAAGTAAGGCTTTTGCACTTTTGCTTTTAAAGTGTCTATTTCTTTTTGATATGTGGCTATTCTGGTGGATGATGTCTGAGAATCATCTGATCTACCCTTTAAAGTGTCAAGACTGTCTGTCAGAGTCTTTAGTTGTCTGGTTATGCTATCAATTTTTGCCTCCTATTTTTCTAGCAGCTGAATTCTGATTTACCTTTGTTTCTAACTCTTTTTACTTTTTCTGAAAGGAATCTTGTGACCTTGGCTTCTTGTGCCTGTATTAATGCATGCATTTCAGTTCTGTGCCTTTCCTTTTTAGTCCTGAAATTGTTAGAAATAGATTGATGAATTGCCTCAGTGGCTTGTTGTTGTGCTGCAAGAGCTTTCTTCACTTGAGCCATTGTAAAGAGAATTACCTGCTCTGCAATCATGTCATCTTGATTTGGTGTTGCCGGATTTGGGGTTACCAGAATTTTGGGAGTTTTAGGCCTAGCCCCATTGTTTGCAACTCATTTTCACCTTTTACCCCTGGCTCTTCTATTGGTTCCTGGTCATCAGATTTCAGTGCACTGTTGGAACTAGAATTTCATTATTAGCATCAGGTGGGTCAATATGATTTCTTTTATGAGGGTCTGGGGTTGAGGTTGCATCTGGACCTGTTAAAGTAGAGTTATGCGAATTATCTGCTTCATTATTTGCATTTTGTGGGACATTGGGATCATTATCATTGGCTCAATGTTTGGTACATGAGCTTTGATGACCATGTCATCTTCTTCTTCATCTGAAGTCTCCTCATATTCATCATCTCCTTCTTCATCTGGGTTGGCTCAACTGTTCATTTCTTCTTCTGCAACCTCTTCCAGATATTCTTCTTTGTACCTATTCAAGTACTGTAAATATTGGTCTAATCCAGGATAATTAGCAATAGGAAGAGACAATATTAATTCTAATACCCATGTTCCTGGCTGTATTGGGTGTTGTCCTTTGATCAACACCAATACAAAATCATGAAAATAGTGAGATTTGGGGAGGTCACCTATTTTGCTGTCTTTGTAGTTGATATAAGCCTCTAGTCTCACCAGTATCTGTAAACATTGCGTATACCCATCTCTTGTTAAAGGATCAATGGCAAATATGTCTTCAATAGTCATATCTGCAGGATTTGGAGGGATGTGGGAAATATTGCCTTCTAATCTTACCTGTTCTGATGACTGGTAGTTTTTATTTGCTGTAATTGAAGATGCCATATGTATATATTCATTGGCTCCACCAGTTGCCATACCAATGTATTGTCTATGGCTTTCTTTCTGATCCATTTGGGTACTTTGTGATTGGCCTTTGACGAAGGGTGTCAGTGGGTCCAAATTAGATACTGGTTTTGCAGGATCCTGGTCACCATAAAATGTGTCTAGTTCTGGATATAGTCTGGTTGATTCTTGTTGGGGAGTAATATCTGAAAAAGCAATTGTTTGTAATGGATTGTCTCCCTCTGACCATGGATCAGCTTGACTGGGCATGGAATGTTCCACTTTAAGCTTTCTGAATCCTTGTGCCATTTTTCACAGTACGTATTATTAAAATAATAGTGTCTATGACAAGTATCCTGCAATTTAATGTTTATCACAGTGATTTAGATTCAGTAGGCTTTTGCTCATCTGTATTGGGTTTTTTTGGTTTTGGTTTGTGTCTGTTTGTCAGTTTTATTGTTGGGGTCCAACTTTTTAATTTGGTTCTTTGACTTCTTTTTGGTCTTCTTATTGCCTCTCTCTACAACAGGGTTGCTATCTGCTTGTCTGAAGCTAAGAGCTACTGCTGTAGCAATTTCGGAGCTGGGAATCGAACCTTGTCTCTCTTCGAATGTTGTCCTGAGTGGATTGTCTTGCTCATCCTCAGAGGATGAGTCATCAGTAATATGGTTAGAAGCCATGATATTAATATTTTCATATGCAGCTTTAGATCCAATGTATCCAAGAAATTGGGTGGTGGCAGATTATTGATAATTGTCATAATAATGTGGCAGTTATAAGTCTGAATAATCTTGTATGCTCAACCACTGATTATGTTGCTTTATATGTATCTTCCTGAGAAATTTGCACCTCCTGCACTCTCTAGCCTGTGCCAACCTGGTATTGTGGCCATACACATAGACTGGTGATTCCTCTTCTAGCTCCTTGGATGTATAGTCCTGTCTAGAGGGCTCATTGTCTTGGTAATTATATGAATTATTAGAATGATTAATATTATGGTACCTGTGCCAGCTGTGGTTGTTTGCTGTCTTCTTATATCTTGGTGTTGGTGGGCCCAAGTAAAGTGAGAGGTGTGGGCACCAGACATGCTCGGCTCCTGCTGGTATGATGTTCCGGTTGGGTGAGGCTGTGCACATGGCTGGAATAGGAGGAGGATGCATGGCATCTAACTCCACATCCCAGTTCTCTTCTGCCTGTGATAACAGCTGAGTTGGGGGAGTGTCATCCCAGTCCTCTTCAGGAAGCTCCTGTCTGGGTGCGATTGCACTCAGTGGGTCCCAATCCTGGTCTTGTGTGGCTGGCTCGGCTGGTTGAGGTGGGCTGCTTGGGGCTAGTGTTGCAGTGGGCTGTGTTGTAGGTGTAATACAGATTTCTTCAGCAAGCACCAGTGTTGTGGATATGTGCTGATTTTCCTCAGCAGGCACCGGTATCAGATCATTGACTAATTGGGGAGTGTCCTCAGGGATGATTTCTTCACAATCAGTATGGTCATCCTCTGAGGGGTCGACGTCCAATGTCACGACATCGTCTATGTTAGTAACTTTAGTTTCTTTTTCGGGCTCAATTTTGGAGTTTAATTTTGATTTTGATCTGAGTTGTGCATATTTTAGAATAATTTTTGAGTGACAATCTGTAATTTCTGTTAACTCAGATTTAAGAGTGGTGGTATTTTGTTGAATATTCTGCAAGTCTGCCTGTATGGTGCCTTGACAGTAAGCCTCAGTTAGTTGTCTAATATCTTTGCCACACTGTACATGTAATTGTGCAAAGGTGACAATTAAATTTTGATATCTTCTGTTTTGGGTCTTAATGATGTTGCAAAGATGTTGTACAGAGGATAAATAACATTTTGACAGTACCTTGTTTATGATGGTTTCTACTTCCTTTTTGTCGATTGTCCTAAAATTTGGATATGTTTTAATGACGGAGTAAAGTTCGGCACCTAGAGTTCTAGCACCCAACAATGGCTTTTTGTCCTCTATCCTGTCTACTTGATCTATTGTGGTGAGGAGTTGTTCATTATTAAGATGATTGGAGTTGTAGCTGCTCCATATTTCATGTAATACTTTCTTTCGGTAGTTTTCCACTGTTTTTCTTTGCTCTTCTTCTTCTCTCTCCTGTTTTTGTCTCTCTGCCAGTCATCTAGCAGGGACTCGATGGAGGGGTGTTCAGTGCTGGAATCCTGTTCCAGTATTCTCTTGTTGGCCTTGGGTGGTTGACGGTGAAGGTTTTATCTGCTTTCTGCCTTGGACTGTCCGTACTTTCTTATTATAAATTGGTCAGAAAATGTTCACCTTCTTGATGGCTTCTAAGTGTTTATGAATATATCTCTTTGTTCTTTTTGATGTAATGATCTATGAAGTTGTGTTATGAGGTATATTGTTTGATATATCTGAACAATGCTTACCCAGATTTTGCGGTGGTAATTAATCTGAAATTGCTTTTTATATGGCCTGAGTAGAATTCCAATTGTGGCTCTAGCCAATATCCAATATATTGTCCAAGTTATCCATCATATAGCTATGACACTGTACAATTTTGTTCAGCACCAAATAGAGTCTGTTAAAATGCAGGTGTAAAAATAGGATAATGAATTGTATCCATTTGTCCATTTTTGTGTTTATGGTACTTGTCATCAGCATATGCCAGTGAATTTTATATATTGAATTTTGATGTGTCTTCAGCAAACGCTGGTAAAATACTTTATAGATTATTAATAATCCATTATTCTGCTATATTTTCTACATGATAAAATAAATTTTAAGTTGATCCTAAAAGTTCTTAGGCTAGGACCTCCATGTAGTAAGTAGCTAAGCCTAGGTTGTGTGTTACTGGCTGTCTAGCCTGCTACGTACTGCTTAGTAGGTGTTATCTCTAAAGACTCTTGGGCTCTAATGCCCTCTCTGCCTAAGTGTGGCTGCTAACTAGGGGTGTTGGGGGGGGGGAGCTTACGTGCGTAGCCCGTAATATCCCCGGCATTAGATCGATGTCATCATTTAAAATGTCGAACTATTGTTCAATTAGGAATTTAAAGATAAATAATGTTCGACCTTAGAGGTGACACTTGTATTACACTTAATAAAGAAGTGGACATACACAAAGAAAAACAATTTTAACCGGTTTAACAGGAGTATTTACATCCTGTATTGGCGGATTTTTTTGGGGGGGGACGCAGGAGGCCACTGGATCCGTCACTGTCCTGCGCATGCGGGAAAGTACTGGAGGTTTTTCCTAATTACGTTTCTGTCAGATCTGACAGATCTGTCGGATTTGGTTGACATTGTAATTCATACAAGGAATGTTGTTTGTAGTTACAATTAAATCATGAATGACAACCAATGTGTAGCAAACAATGTGTGTCATGTTTTTGATCATTTGCAGTGAAATTATTAAGGTAATCAGATCTGTCAGGTCTGACAGATCTGGCAAAAAACAAATTAGTAAAAACCTTGAATGTTTGAAGACCAAGGTCATTAGAAGGTCAGGTTTTTTGTTTTTATGTAAATATTTTATTGCTTATATCGTTTTAATGTCTATTTGCAAGACTGATGGGCCTTCGACTGAAAGAAAGTTCCTATCAGTTTGCTAACAGTGGCATTTCTTTATTCTCTCTTTTGTGTCTGCACGTTTCCTAATGATTTCAGGAGCTGATATTGGTTGGCGATTCAGAGAATCACAATTCAGAAGAGCAATTTCAATTTAAACTTTTTTTCACTTTCAATTCCCAGCAAGTGCAAAACAATGGGAAATTTGGGTTAAAAGATATACAAATAGGACAAACTTCGAATACTTTGGGGACTTATCATGCAATTGTTTCTGTAAATATAGACTAATCACCCATTTTCTCCATCGTAACCAACCTGACAACCACCCTACCACTTTGCTGCGGGTTTTGTTGGTAAATCTAAAGTTTCAGAACATTCCTTGAATATTGCGTGACACTTAACTACTCAATAACCCGTGCTAGCTTTCCGCGTATCCGTAAGGACTTTCACAACATGTACGACACATGGCTGTAGCCGGTGTAAAATGAGATGCACAGCTGCACAAAATGAATAGGCTGTAATTTATTCCTTTTTGATACTATACTTTTTTATACTACGCTATACTACATACACTTTATACTGCCATTTATACAACATAAAATTGTGCTTACATTTTATACAATATTATTTCTTTGTAAATAAGGAAAAACCTCTATTGCGCATAAACCTCTAAACCGCATAAACACATTTAAAAAAGTTCTGTAGATGAACTTAAGATAAGATAAATTATTTGACAGCAGCAATTACAATTCACAATCAAATCAGGAACTGAACAGAAAGTTAAAGGTAAGTCAAGAAAAATTCTCTCGATTTTTACCCCAAAATGTTAGGTGAGAGAAGAGGACAATCTGCTTTGTTTTTTGTCTGTCTGTCTGTCTGTCTGTTTGTCTGTCTGTCTGATGTTTGTATCAGTCTTTTCCATTTCCTCCTAACTGACCCTGTCTCTCAATCTGTTGGACACACATTACAATTTCTGGATGAAACAATGAAATATAAGTAGTTTTTGTAATGCAAAGGAAAAATTGTGCCTTTGTAGTGATTCAGTGTTTGACTGAAGCCTTTGGTCCTTAAACTGTGACAGTTTAATTATTCGACATTTTCATTCGTCACATATTTATTCCCTGAAAATTGAAGTGTTTGTACAAAGTGACTTTTTATACATCTCATCATAAGCGCGATGTTACATTACAAATGTTCGATAATTGGGATCAATGCCCAATATAGATAAATAAATATAAGTAAATCACAAACAAGAGAGATAAGTACATTTTTACTAATCTCTAAATCTAAGGACTATGGCGTGTCTTCCACCCATTATTTTTTCATTGAAATAAAGTTTCTTCGGAATTTAAATATAATACACAAGAAAACTTGGCATTAAATTTGAAAGTTGTGATTTCAAAAAAAGATGGCCGAGTGACTGAATACAATTGATTACGGTTAATCACAATACTATTCAGTGAAACATTGAAACACACTTTAAGAAACTGAAGTTAGTTTTACTTTGATCACACAAGTTTGTAATCCTTGTGTTGAACTCATTTGATAAAATTGAAGAACAAAGTTCTTTGATTTTAATTCGTGGAGTTTATTTGTAGGTAATTATTTATAGTTACTTATTCCAGATCTACGTTTAGATGCATATTTCAAAACAAACTTCACATCTTTCAAACTGTCATAACTGAAGCATCCATAGGCTCAATGATAAAATTATCATTCATTAAATTAAAATAGAAAAATTGTTGAGACTCCAAAGTATGACGGTCGCATTCCTTTTTTAATTAAAGAATACGACTGCGACTGTGATGCATTGTTCTGATATCAGTATGTTTTATTAACTTAATTTCCAGAAATTGCTGTTAGAAAAAATACCCAATATTCATATGCAAATGGTTTACAGTTGGGCCTACCTATTTTATTGAAGACTACGACCGTTAAACTTTTGAATTTTATCTTTATGTAGTTTTTCGCTTGAAAGTTGTTCCTAAAAAAAAAACGTCACAAAACTTTTACACTATTCAGAACCTGATTCTGTCGACATGTCGGGAGTATTGCTGGACACAGTATCGGAGAACCTGGGAGTTGTGGTGTTGTTACTGGTTGTTGTCTACATCATCAAGGTGTTGCGGAAACCAGGAAATCTCCCCCCTGGACCAACACCATGGCCTCTTATAGGTAAGTGACTTTTACGATAGTTCATATCAGAAAATGAGTGAAACTGTCGAGTGACCTGTCTAGAGGTGACTCTTGTTAGCGTATCAACCTGCCCTCTTTCCCACCGAATAACCAAGCGAAGTCTTCCATCAAACCTAAGGGCCAACCACCGGTCCATCCTGTTTACCTGTAGCCTTGGTAACCATGGCAGTATAAAGGTCAACCCAGCCAGTAAGCAGCCAGTGCTGCCGGGGACACACAACCACGCACATGTACATACGTTACAGCACTAAATAAACGAGAGAATTACCCGGGTAGGCTGGGTAAAATGTCTATCACACTTGGAATAACAAACAAATGAGAAAAGGCACAGTTTTCCTGTTAGGTATAAAAGTAGTAGTAAGAAGAAAGGGGAGGGGGGTCCATCCCCACACCTCATCCCCAACACCTCATCCTCACCTGGGGGGGGGTCCATCCCCACACCTCATCCCCAACACCTTATCCTCACCTGGATGCAAAGCGTGATAGACTAATAATGACTTAGATCAACATGTTGCAGTAGATACTAATGATGTCTGATGGCAGCAATGTGTAAATCTACTTACTAAGCGGGGTTTGTGTTCAGTCCGCACATAGACCTGTGACGTCACCATCTGGTGACGTGACGCAAAGCAACGCAACATAGCATGACGTAACATAGGGGTAGGAGCTTCCCGTTTGGTTCCCAGCGGGTTTTTAATAGTCTTGATTAAAATTCTGATTTTGCGCATTCAAACAGGCTATACGTGACGGGGTGATAGAAGCCACGATAGACCATGAGAACGGATATGTGCAGTCTAAGGACACGACGGATATATACAGCACGAGAGAACCCATGTCCGCCTTCCACCAGCGCATCAGCTTCTGCCTCGACATCCACAACAGTTCCGTCAAGGTGAGTCAGGCCACGCCTAGTGCTGGGTGTGGATTAGGTTTTATTTTGGAGCCATTGGTACCCATGATTTGGCATGCATGATGTTCTTGGGCCACACCTAGTGCTGGCTGTGGATTACGTCTCCTGCCGTCCTTTGTTTTCTTCTTTCCTTTCCCTTCCTGTATTTACCATATTTGATCAAAATAAGGCGCATGCCCTAATAAAGGCCCACCCCCTTTTTTGGGCTAATTCACAGAATTTTGTTATCATCTTGGTGAACATCCATCATAAACTTTTTCCGAGTTGGTAAGAGAGATCTTACACAAAAGTACTTCTTCGGTTTCACATATTGTAATATTATGGCTATATATTTGGGCGTTCTTTATTCTTTATTAATTAATTAATTAAGACCATTTTCATTAATTAT
>JBCAUI010528653.1:0-11450 GCA_038406195.1 Haplosyllis anthogorgicola | reverse complement strand
ATTTGGTCTCCTCTGGCTCAAAGAAATACCATTTATGTCGATTTAAGACTTTTCATATGAAAATAGAATGATCCGGGCACAAATCAATACCCTAATGTTATTCCAATACGGATTGTGAAGTTAACCCTTTACTATCTATTTTAAAGGAAAACACTCACTTTGCGACATTAAGTATATTTCTGTTTGCTGTCTCAAAAACAAGTCATCTGGGAGTTGGCAGCAGAGGTCTTAAATAACGCACATGTACAAAAATAACTCCTACGCGCATGCGCGTTAATTAGGCAATATACGGTATTTGTTCTTTTTTTAAGTTAATTTAATTAGAGATGTGTGTCGTACTTGAGGTATGCGGTACCCCTAAGTTACCTTGGTGTTCTTACGTCGGTCGGGGGGTATGGCAGTGGTTTTACGCAAAACGTCTTTTTTGCCAAAGTAATATGCCACCTCACGCTTTCATTGCATTCTAATTCTAATTAAATATAACCTAAATGAGCAACATTTATTTAAATATTAAGAAAAAAAGTATGCCGAATATGAAATGCGTATGTAATGTCTAAGAAACTAGCGTGGAAATGCACGTATTTCCTCAAGTTGTAAGAAAATGTCTCGGAAAATGAGGTAGAATCTATGCACTGTGGCAGTATTATGTATTCTTGGTCTTAATACAGTGTGAGTCATTGAACAACTGAAAGTAAAAATTTATTGTCTGAAGCCATCGTGGTGAGAGGTTACGTACAATACCTTGATTCAATGGTAGTTTTTAACAAATAAACATCTTTGGAGCATAAAGATTATTTTCTGGGTAGACAGGCGTTGTGTAATAAGGGCCCATTTATACCCATCTTTTGGTTTTGCAGTGCACAGGTAGAGAAGCATGTTTTAAGGGGTAAAAAAAAAGAGCACAAATCATGTCTTAATGTCAGAATTATTGCCCAAAGCTGAGCACCGCTGTTTACCGTGTTTAGTCTGGAGTGAAAAAGTAAACAACACATGGCAAAAGTTGGACGTACTTGAAGGTTATAAAATGTGTAAGTTAGTAATGTTTCATCAATGTACATTTTGTCCTGTATCTCGGATCCGGCAACCTTTGTCATTAGAATGAGTGAATAAAAAGTGAGTACTTTGGCCAATTCGTGAAAAAGGTATTTGCGAACAATGGCTTAGTTGAACAGCATTCAGCAAATGGATTGATCGCCCTTTGAAAAAAGTATCCCACAGATAATTTATAATGCGAGCTCTGCCTTTAGCTGTCTGAAAATGACAAATGGCATCGTCCACACATTTGGTTGTGTGCGGTGTGATAAGCCAATATCTTCGCTTGGACAACTACCATGGCATTCCCAGACAATCCATTTCGTAACTGATTTCTGAAAAATCTACCGAGAATTGTAGTTATTAATCAATAGGGATGTTTATTTATTGAAGTAATATTGTTCTGTGGACATGTCAACAATGTATTGAGCTGTGAAATGGGGGTTTTAGGCAATTTTACATAGTAACGGAGTTCCTGGTACGTGTTTGTTTACCAAACATGTGGATCCTTACATGGAAGTTCATTGAAATGTTCTACATAAACATGTAGCTCCGTAAATGGAGCGTGACTAGTCGCTTGGAATCTGGCCCAGTCACACTTTTTGGATTTTAATTTTAAAATGGATAGATTCTGTGTTCAGAGAAAATATAACCAGTTTAGATATTCTTATTTTAAGCTTTTAATGTAATTTGTGTGAATAAGTAATTTTGCAAATGGTTTTCATTGTGTGAAGCAAACGTTTTAAGGCTATGCAAAGACGGAAATATCACGTTCACAGAAGTGGCTCATGGCCTATTTATGGTGAAATTCTATCTGTATTGTTCAGTGTCACAATTGCTGTACAGAATAGCATTTCTCCTGCTTTGAATGAAAGAATGATTCTGATGAAATGTTGAAGCATACGATGGCTACTTTTGTGAACAGAAAATGATAAAAATTGATATTTTGGTGGAGCAAGAATGTTCTGGATGTCAACTGTAAGATTATGCTGTTCTGTTGTTCATTTGCTCGCACGAAAATCATCCACTAACTCAAAAAAAAACTCTCCAAAAATAAAGTACCAAATTTGAACTAAAGTGGCTTTAAAAATGAAGCATCAAATTGAATTGAAGTGGCCCAGATATTGCTTTTGCATAATACACATACATGTTGGCTTATTATTCCCAGGCTGATGGGATATGTACTCCGTACATCGGTAATATGTGTAAATGTTGCTTGATAAAACAATACTGCTTGCACGGATATTTCTGTACGAAGTCATTGCCAATTGTATTAATGTGGATTTTATGACAGCCAATCCATCAGCTATTCTGTGGAGCTGTGGGCAAAGAATATGACGGGTCTTTGTCAGGCAGAACAGCTTGGAGATGATGGAATATTAATCAAAGCATGGAAGCAGACATATTAGTGTCTTGCAATTGATGGATGTAGTTCATTTTACCGTGTTCCAGACTTATTGCCAGTTTCTACCTTCTTATGGTCATTTGTAAATTGGAGATAGGAATATTAGTTCGCTAATGGAATTTGTATTGAAGTTAATTTGAGTTAAAATTTTAGCAGTCAACAAGGTATTTTTCTGTCTGGAAGGTAGAAGCACAAATAGGAGATTCTTATGCTACAGGTTTATTGAGACAGAAGAGGTGCTTGTCTTTTAATCAGCCTCTGGAGCTTCCTGTCTCAGCCTACTACATCAGTGCCTTACTCTTCCTTGTACAAAGGATCTGATGACCTGTCTTGATAGAAAACAACCCAGTAACTGAAGCAGTAAATACGGCAAGATGGATTAGACTGAAGTTGTTTTTACCTTAACGTTTCAAGTTGCATTGGCAAAACGCGGAAAAGATATGTGTAAACGAAACAAGTGAAGCGTTGAGACAGCCTTTAGCTGTTCAGTTCTGTGCATTGAGACCCTTGTGTTTCCGTAACTTCAGATTGAATAGAATTATTGACAGTAGTTTACGGGTACAGGAATCAAATATATATGTATCCAGTTTGTTCAGCTTGTATCATAAACATCCATGTATATGATATATCCCATTATCCGTGAAAGGAGAGGGTCTCCATGTTAAGTTATCTCCACCCTCTACAGTCGATATCCGATGGGTCTACTTTTGGTGAGAATTACCGTCCCAAACATCCTGAAAACGTCTCATGTAGCGGCTTAATGTAACCAGTATCATGCTGTGTATACTGATTGCCAAAGACAGTGGCCGAGACTTTAAGTGTTTGTTGTTATACAAAAGCTGTGGGCACAGAATCGTAATTCCTTTTGCTTTGGTCCGTTTGTCGCTTAAACCATCGTTGAACGAAACAAGTCATTTTATGTCGGATGTGACTAAGGTTGTCAACCCATAGCGGTTGCACAGCAATATATTCTATGTTGCCTATGGGAAGATGAGCCATACGGAACTAGAGATATTAATCTGGACGTAAGATGGCAGCGGGCAGCTTGGTTTCATTTGGCGAACGATACCACTCCTGTCTTCTTGAAGCTAATATTGAAGAAATATATTAAAGGCATCCGTAGCTTGGAAATTTATTAGAAAACATGTTAAGCGAACATGTTAGCCAATTTAACTCATGCTACGTGCAGGTTGGGATTTTACATCAGATTCCTGTGTCAGTGGAATTGGTGTCTAATTGATTTAAGGTCAAATAGAATAGCACACATTAAGTACCAGTTACAGTTCTTTGTAGAAATTGGTGAAGTGACAAGGACATGCTACACGATAGTTACCTCAAACATATAAAGGGATAGCAATTGATAGGAATGGCAAGATTGCATGTTAAAGGTTAATATCTTTATCAGTCTCATCTGTACAACAGTTCGTTTTTTCGGTTGTGCTGCTTGACCCAATTAATTAGGAATGCTCTGCTGCTGGAACGTAAGGTTCATCAACGTTCCGGATATGAAACCCAACCGATGTAGGTTGATTGATGTATTGTCATTATTAAATACATGGATGTCGTTCAATGCATGACCCAATTTCCCAAATGATACTTAACCTCATAGTTAAATTATGTTACGAGAATGATGAATGACTTGGTATATTTTGTAATGAAGCTGAGTCTGGATACTTGATAAACACTTGAAGCAATCTGTAACGTTTAAGCATATATCCGGCTTTCGTTTACCCAAGAAGGCCACTTGGTTGTCCAAATAAAGTCATTCGTGTTTTTCATGGAAATTATTCTTTTCAACAACTTGAACAAATGTTTCTCGGAATGATATTAGTATTACATCAAACGTACATTAATATTTTTTGGTTTCTCAGACTCTAGATCATCAAGGATTACAAACAGTCAAGGGTAGAAGTAATGATACGAGTTCTGCACTAAAAATGGTTTATTTACTATCGTACAGGCTAGACTGATTTACTATCACTACACCCTGCTATTACGGACACAAAACATATCATGATTTCACGGAAGTCGTTTTGACGCTGTAACACTGAAGCTGTCGTTGGTGTTAAGAGTCAATTACTGTTTTTCACTGATTTCGTGAATTGTTGTGCGTCATTGTTGATTACGTAGTTATCATCACAATCGGTTATAATTCCACTCTTCACCTTCTTTGTTTCGAGACAGAATAAAACTCTTATTTATGATGTTTTGTTTTTAAATAATACAATCATTAATGCACTGTAGTTTCTAAATTATGGCATGACTTTCCTTCACTGAGAACTATTGAAATTTGCGGGGAGCACTTGACAAGTTGTAGGATATTCCCAGTACCACTTCAAAGCACGGAGGCAGCTGAGGAGGAGACCTATGAAAAGAAAACGATAGAAAATTGTATAGCTTGGGTCAATATATTATGCAATGAACAAGATGGATGGGTTACAAGTATCTGCACATGCTATGAATTTTGTTGAAACGTTGAGTAAGATTTTAACTGTTTGCTCCATGAAGCAAGAGCTTTCTCGAAATAAGTGAATCAGATATTCCACATGGTTGCCCCATATAGATAGATATTCTTTGTTTACAAGGTTCTTAGATGAAGCAATAGAAATAAAGTACATCAGCATTTGTTTTGGAAAAAAGCAATTCAGATCGCAAATAGTAGACTTCAATATACTCGGACATACTCGGATGGTTAACCGTAAAGGGAAAAATCTGAGTGTGGTTAATCTGCACATCCTGTGGTTGAAATCCCTTGGGCTCCATTACGCCCAGACAACCAACTGCTTTATAACATTGAAACGAAGTACAAAATAACATAACCCGTGGTGGCTACAGAGTGGAGAGCTAACCATGCGAATAATATTGCTTAATGTGTAGATGAATGGTCAATTGTTCAGCAGAAGGACAGATACAGATGTAATAAATCCCTGTTCGTATGTGACTGACACGGTTCGTTTTTTTTATTTCATTTATTGCATGGATATTTGGTTCATTGTCATAATTGCTAAAAAGTTTGTAGAATCATGAATTGTCCATCATTCCTCGCAGTTGTTGTTATCATCATCATCTGTTTACACTTAACCTGAGCACATAATTGATCACAGAAAAATCATATCTTACACATATGCACCTACCTCCCATATCAAAACCAAGCAAAAATTATGTTGCTATGATCTTTATTCTCAAGTTGGCCGCCATATTTCTTGTTTCTTCGAACCTTACTCATGGTTGATGATATATACTTCATATTTGTCAGTGTTCTCGTAAAAGTGCCAGTTTGGCAGCCATATTTATGTTTTTTCATAGATCACCTTTTTGAGGTTTGACCAAAATTGTGTATTGTAACCTATTTTGTTTAGTTTTTTGTGATGCTAAATGAGCTCAGGTCCGTCTGGACCTATTTAAGAAAAAGTAATCATTTGATAGACTATTGACAGAGCATTAGAGTTAAACAACATTTTGGTCTTCTTTTCGTAACGACGTGCTGCAAAGACAATGGTTTCTTTATTGAAATGAGAGACCTCCATGGTCTCCAGGTAGGAATGTTTTTGTCCTTGTTAGGCAAGACGGACAGCTCTGTAATAATGCAGCTTCAAGTTCATATATCTGACCAGTTTCTAAGCAAGGATGAACGAAGCTGGACATAGTGTGAACAATGAGCGCAGCTTGAGTGGAGGTTATATGAAGATTTAAACCATATATCCTACAGGGAACTCATTTAAAGCAAAGCATTAGTCAAAGTTAATGAAAGTGCCACAGAATACATAGGAATATATTGCCAGTAATATGACAATGGGGACTGTGTTATGGAGATGCAGCTACAGCCTAGAGCAGTCTAGACCTGATTAGAAAATATGGCTTACAACATATTGTAAAGCATAACAATAAGAGTCATGCAAGATGCTACTGATCACCGGGGAAAGAGAAAATACAATTGATTGCAATTGGAAGTTTGCGTGAATAAGGTTAGTAAATCTTTGGAGTCAAAATTTAAGAAGATTTTCCTTTGACCTTGCTCTTTTTTGTAAAGTAGAGAACCTCAGTTTCCAACTTACAGGGTGAAGTCGGTTTCGTGTACAGCATTGAATTGCCTTCATTACCATTCATTGTTAGTGATTTTCTAGTTGGCCTGGTGTCAGATAGCAGCGATCATTATTGATATCCGAGAATCATTGATGTATTTGTATCATGGTGTAGGCACTAAAAACAAATGTGACACACAATTGAATCATCGGCACAGCTTGTTTGGAATATAAGTCAAAGCGAAAGTCATCCGTGTATGGTGGACTAGTGAGTGGAAATTATTGTTTGATCAGAACACACAACTGCTTCATGATGATACATGTGTCCTCATGACAAATAGCATAGAGCGTGTACTGGTCATATTGACTGATGATAATATATCACACTGATGTGAGATTTACCAAGAGAATAAGCAACAATGATGGGTTGGTACATCATGTATTATGAAATATGTACACCGTAAATTTCCATTTCAGAGCGAAGCGCGAAGAAGTTATTTTTGACTCTGCACGTTATTTGAAGTTTTTACTTCTTAATCTTTCTCTTCCATACCATTTTATCAAGAATTAACATTACCAAAGAACTAATTTAGATGTCTTCAGATATTCCGTACATATCTTCCTCAATATGTAAAGTAAAACCAGATTACTCAACGAAAGTCCATTATTAAATTCAATATCAAATCATTATTGAATTATTACAATTTTCAGAAAATTCACCCAAAGAATATGTTGAGCACAAGCCAAAAAAGGGATTGTGCGTCAAATTGAGCGTGTGCCCTGAAATGGAAATTGAAGTATCTGTGCTCAGTCTGAGAATAATAGTTACATATGTACCTCCACCGTGCTTGAACATGCACAAATACCCGGAAAGACCTTGTTTGTTATTTGCTACATTACTAACGTGCTTATTGTATTGCCACCATTGTTGTACGATACAGGCATGAAAAAAAAAAAAACACAGATGAAAAGGAAAATAATATTAATAAATTGAATGTATTCTGTGACATCAATCATATGACAGAGGAGAAGCTGTCGTGTTGATCAGAAACAAAACATTATACCCATTTATTCTTCTCACCCCAAGTGAAAGTATTCATTTGATACACTTAATAGCTATTGGCATCACATCTCGCATCAGTCAAATGGTATAATTTCATGAGATGTTGCATGCCAACAATAGGATGGGATATTGATCACTCCATGTCGAGTTGGTAGCAGGAACTCCTGTCCTTGCATCTCTTATAGACATGGACGAGAAGCACTTGTGTCGGCATTGAACGAGTTGTCATTGTCAAAAACCAAAACGATTGCAGTAAACCGTTTCCGGCTAGGATTTGAAAACGTCAGCCTGGTACCACAGTTGTCATCTGTGCGCCTTAAGCGTCTGTTTTCTCTAGTTTTGGTCACCGTTTCGAAACATTACTTAGTGAATATATACGATTGATTAACAGTATTTGCCTGTCGGACACAAGTTTATTAGTCGACAAATATGGACAAACCTCGACAGCAAACAGCACTATGTTCATTCAGACTACAGAGGATTCAATTTTCTGAAGTGAAGATTAGTCAGGTTTAAGACTTCTTTTCTGCTTGAATGTAGCCCCATGTTAGATGTTATATGGCAGCTTGATTGCCTGCCAGCAGAAAATCTGTAAGGCTCTAGGTGCCTCATTGATGTGCTTTAATGGACTGTCACCGAGAGTTATTTCTTGCCTCTAGAAGGAAAATAAACTTGTCTGACATGACACGAGGTTGGGCCCTAGATGTTATATCTTCCTGTGATTGCTTCCCAGATTAGTTTTGCGCAATAATTGCCTAATTGCTCCTGTGGAAATAAATTACAACCTGGCAACATATTAAAACTTCAGTCTGCTTGTCAGAGTATTAGTTAAATTAGCGTTTTAATTATCTTCAAGCAGTTTTTGAATGACTTCAGCTCCATAGAAAATAGAGTCATTTCTGCCTTTACACCGATTCCGGAATGTGGAAGTGTAAGTAGATTATTGCCGGCAGGTGCAAGACTCCAGGAATAATTACCGTTCCATCTTTATGGTAAAAAAGGAAGATCATTGTGTAAATCATTTCCATTCTCGTGTACATCAGTGTTACTCTTTTCAGACATAATGTGTCTGAAATGAGGGATAATCAGAAATAGAATTTCGTCACAAAGAACAATTTTCATTTGTCCAGAACCAAAGGGAATCGTCGTATGCAATGAATGTCTTTACAATGTTGACCTAATTCTTTTCTTTACATTTTCCTCTGAATTAAAGTCCAAACATTTGCTTTATTTCACGTATGAAACACTCCCATCAGCACTTAACAAGTACCTGTTTTTCTTCTGAATTTGAGTTAAATGAAAGCACACGAACTTGACATTGATTTTGATTAATATGGAAATTTCCAGCGATGGTGGAATTTGGCGCAGGGATTTCAGTGAACATTAATGTCGGTGTTATTGATTCTGGCAGCTTATTATGCACATTGATGCTGGGAATAAAATATTATTGTAAGTCACAATGTCTGTTCTCATTTACCTGGTAATAGATTTCCATTCAATAAAGCGGAGATCGGATGGGTTCTCCAGAGAAATGAAGGCTTCATTTGCAATTGATGTATTTGTCACTTAAGTCATGAAATGGTACGCTCACATGCAGTGACATTGTCGAAAACAGTGTTTAAGTGAAATGGGCCTATTCTTAAATCTCATGAGACTATCTTCCCAGCCACAAAAGAAGAGTAAGTCTTGTGAAATTAAGCGTATTAATGCAGCATAGTAACGCTAGATTGCTCCTTGAATTTTATTTATAAATATTTAATGAGGAATTTATAACTTTCATTTAAGCAATTAAATTAATTTTGCTGTACTGGGACATAACACCCATGTCACCTTGGGCCGTCCCGTCACCCCTTTGGGTTGGACGGGTACATTAGGCATGAGCGTCACGTCATTTGTTTTACTTTAGTTTTCTTCCTTGACCCACCCACCCATCCCCTGGCTTTTCCTAATTAATAAAAACTTGAAAAGTCGGTTAGGGGGCAGTTGATGCACAAGCTTTGTCGGACATGCCGGGAGGGCATGTTTGGATACCATTTTAGGGGGTACATGTACTTCGCTGTTTTTTTATTTTCCTTGTGCTACTGTTTCTATATGGTGTAAATGTTATCGTCAAGTAATAAAACAATACTCCAAAACTATATTTTTGTTACGTTCCGTCTCAGTGTAAAGCAAATTGATGTAACCGTAATCCTCATTTAACCTAGTAGTTGCTAAGAGACTAGGGAATTACTGCTTTGAAAGTTTGAATCGCAAAACTTGTCTTCGGCGTTCGACTCTTGATGTACAGTGTTACGTGAAGAATTATGTACAGTGCCATGGTCTCTTCGGCAGTGGTAATGTAATCAATAGATGTGTTATGCCAAAATGCAATAAAATGATACTTGTATCCTGATAGAATTTCAGTCAGAATCGCTCGTAGGGTTATTTGATAGTGATATAATACATTTATTTCAGTACTTATCGTCGTTTTCACAAACTTGGTATTCTTCCTGGAAATTCAATTTGCTTTATGGAATCCTCATGTGAAATGGTACTCGTCACCGGGAAAAAGATTTCAATGCCATCACCCATTCTGGCTTCTCCAAGACTTGTAGGAACTACTGCAGAACTTCCCTTGACTCTTGAAACTCCCAAGTACCATCGAAAGAGCCCCGGTGGTGAAAGAAACGTGAAATAAAATTGCTTAACCTCAGACTGTTGGCTTGATTTTATTGAAGAAAACTGACGTCTGTTATTTAAGGAAGCAAGTTTGTTTCTGTAGATCAATTCATTTCAAATATCACAGTCGTGTCGAAACCGAAATTAATCGTTAACATATATATAGTGACGCAATTGGTATGTGCAAATGGACGAAGGCCATTATCAACGGCACAAATCCGAAGAAATAGTACCATTTCCGACTATAGTTGCGCTCAAGCAGATGTGAATCGGATGAAGGCTCCTTTCTAGCGCAATATGACATGGTGTAAAGGTTTAGTGACAGCTTGATTACGTTCTAACAGAAAATCTGTACGGCTGCAGATATCTCATTGATAGGATTTTATGGGCCTGTCAGAAGAATGGTGTAAATGCCAGTTGAAGAATTTGAATGAACTACTCCCAGAGAGTTGAATTTTCTTTTCAAATCGTTTTTTTCCATAAAGGTATTGTAATTCAGAAACACGAAGTGTTCCTATGATGAATTTGATTTTAAACCAAAACATCTACACTTATTAGCTTCCTTTCATATTACATTGAGAGGTAGTTGATTCCGTAGGTGAACTAGTTTCCAGAGAGCGTAGTCTTTCCTAATGAAGCTTCTTCTTCATTAACTTGCAAATAGCCTAAAGCAACTCAGTAACATCCACTTAGAATCATTTGCTTAATCTAATATACAATGCCTTGTGAGATGTACAGGACAAGAATGTCCTAGTAGCAGCTGAATTGAAGCAGTGCGGATGGTGGGTTAAGTAATGTGGAGGTAGTCAAGCATCTGTAATCCTAAGTAATATAATGTCATTCCAGTCTTCCCCTCTTGTTTAATCAACACTAAAACCTAAATAAGAGACCTATTGATCCGTTCAGTGGCATCTTTTAACAAACACTGTTAAGTGGTTTCCAACGTTGTTTTTCAGTGTTTCCCAGTTGAACGTTTAGATTTTTCTCGTCCGTTGCTAAATATGAGGCATAAAAAATTCTGGTATTCCTTTTAACTTCATCAAACTTCTTTTGTTCTTTTGTCGATTAAAATTTGGTATTAAGATGTTATTTTGTGCTTGTACACGTCACGTTCTTTCCCTTGTTTACTTGTTACAAATAAACGAGCAACATTATGAATATGTTACCGGTTAAATGTTGTGACCCATTTACCAGTAATGGTTTTTGCACTTGCACACCAGATATTGGCTAAAATCGGCCAGTATAGGTGTCATGACTTCTCTGCCTTGGC
>JBCAUI010528642.1:0-11451 GCA_038406195.1 Haplosyllis anthogorgicola | reverse complement strand
GTAATAGAAATGGCTTTAAGCTTTCGCTTGCTCTTTGCATTCACTCCGCCTCACCACCGATTGATGCTACTCGACATTTGTGTGACAAAAAAAGTGAATTGCTTGATCTTGACCAATAAGAACGGAAAGAAGCGCCTATGTGACGAAAGCTAACAAAGGCTACACACTAATTAATAACTCAGAAATAGAAACGGCCAGTAGATTGATAGGTGTCGTTCCCATTGAGAGGTCAAACACCCCTCAAATAATCAACAAAGATATCTTCTTGTTTTACGTTATGCGTCTACATTTGCCTTTTCAGAGAGAGAAAAAAACAATCAATAAACTGGATTACACCATCTCTTAGATTTTCAAAAGATCTAAGAAGATGGTAAATACTAAAAGTTCCAGTTTTTGGAAAAAATGTTCTGTGATCCTTAATAAAAGAATAAAGTAATACGACTATTACCTGAAAAAGGCAACAGAGCAAAGCTTGTAACATTAGCATCATTTTATTTATTAAACCCATAAGGGTAAAAAATTTTCATGATTTTTCCTCTAGCAAGGGGTCATAAAGGGACTCAATCTAATTTCAAATCCAGTAAAATGGCAAATGACTGAATATAGTAATTTACTAGATGTTGTAAGTGACGCAAAATAGTCTCCACCAAACATAGTAATCTCTTTGTGAAACATACAATAGAAGTAGATTTTTGGTCAAAGGAAGGCCGCTCTACTGCCAGTAGCAAATGGGTGATCCTTATGAGAGCTATTGGGCCTTAAGGTACTATTAAATTTATGGCATAGTTATAAATATCAGGTTTGTTGCACAGACGGGTGGATCAAACATGTATGTATACTTTTTTCAGATTTTATTAAAATGTTTCGTTCTGTATCTGCCTAATTTGACTTATTGGGTAAAATAGGAAAATCAGGCAGGCAAATGAATTCCTTTCAATCGAAGGCCGAAACGCCAGCTTTGCAGATAGTCATTAAAACACCATAACCATGGTCACAAAAAATTCATAGAAAAAAACCCCAATAAATTTACCTTCAATTTACCTTGACCTTCAGATGACCTTGATCCATATTTTGCCCTTGACCTCGTGTAATGCTCACAAATATTAGAATGCATGATATTGGCAAATAACAGTTACACATTTCAGTAGGGTACGAAGTGTAACGTGTATTTATTGCCCGTCAGGTGCTGCCACCATTGTGGGCGGCAGAAAACTCCTATGCGTTACCATTGCAGTTCGGCACACCATCACATAATTTTAGATACAAAATCACAGTTTGTATGTCATACTTTGTACCATACTGTGACGTGTTTTATTACTCTAACATTGAACTTGACTCAATCACCTTGGTACTCTACCTTGACCCAGATAGTATGTGATGTTTTGACATACCAAACTGAAATATCTGGGTTAAGTGGTTCTAATATGACAGCCTGGACAAACAGACAGACAGACAGATGGACACACACACAAACACACACACACACACGCGCGACTGAATCTGGAAGCAGAGTCTTCCTACACATTCTAGGCAAACAAAGAGGCTTTTAGCTTTACAGCTTACAATATTCCTGTAAACGTGAACTGCCTGTGGCTAAAAGGGTTTTACTGATGCATGATGTTGACACACGCTTAGCAACTTTGTCTACATAGTATACTCTCAGTTATAAAATAGGAAGGCGTACATGACAAGTATTGTTAGGCGTACAATAGCACAACAGCTAGTTGGTCAAACAAAGGTAGTGTTGACAAAGCATAGAACTAATAATATACATGTGCTTCTAATTCTTCATCAGTTAGGAGTCACCTACATATTTTCTGTCATTTAAAATATATCTTACCAAGCTTAACAGCAAAAGGGGTGTGATACGGAAATCAATTCTGCCTGAAATTGCTAACACGGGCTACTTTTTGTAACACGGGCCAATGGAGAAAAAATTACGTCAAATTTTCAATCTGCAAACATCATGGCAAAGAATCTGAATTTTATTTTACATTTTTCTGTGAGCAACTACATGATTGGACGGAGATATGTACATGTATAAAATCTTTAACTTCCTTAAATCTGAATCTATACAAGGAATTCCCCAGTCTGTTCACATTTCCATGATGTTTGTAGATTGAAAATGTTATGTCAATTTCTCTCCATTGGCTCGTGTTAAAAATGTAGTCAGTGTTAACTTATTGCAGTGTTTACTTTCGTGTCACACCCCTGAACAAGATACCATGCAAAACAATACAACAATCGTTGCGAGTACAATTGACTTTATCACTGACACTGAAGAACAAGATGTTAGAAAATTGGCCGAATCCTGTTTAACGTATAAAATAGGTATGTTGTTTTTTCTTTAAATTTTAACGTGTTGGTCTATAAATTTCTACTTGTGCCAGCTATTTTTGGAATTTAGGTGTCTTTCTTCGTTTGGCATAAAATTCCACGAAATGAAAACAAAAACAGTTACAAAGACTTTCAACCTTTTGAAAGTAATATCTAAAAGACTAAAATTGTCAAGTGGTTTTTTTCACTAACTGCAGCGTAGCCATTCGCGACTTGGCTTGTCAGGAATTATTCGCATACAGAATAAGGCCGGAGATACACGAGGCGATCTATGGTTTGCAATCAATGATCGCACGGGATTTCAATCCAAAATTTGTCCATAAATTATTGTTATTTATGGTAAAGAAATGAAAAATATTAGAATCTGATTTATTATTACCAGTGTAACCCTACTACATGTGTCACAATGTGATATTATTCAAATAAGTAAAACACAATCGCATGCGATTGAGATCGTTTGCCATTAGATCGCCTCGTGTATCTCCGGCCTAACCCTTATCGAAACTTAAGAAATTTTTTACTTGCTCTGTGCTCAAAAAGTATACGTTTTTCGTATGATAGTATTCGTAGGATAGTGCTGTCCTACAAATTCATTATTGGAATATTATTGGGGGTTTTTTTTGGTTTTGTTTTGCACTATTCTTTGCTGATGCGAAAGCACTTTCTAGTTACCAAAAAATAGGTTTGCTAATTAATCGTTGGTCCAGTTAACCCAGGTTGGTAGGAACAGTTTTTGCGCCAGCAGAAAACAAATAGTTCAATAGCAGGGGTGTGGTACGGAAATCAATACTGCCTGAAACTTCCAATACGTACTACTTTATTAACACGGCCCAATGGAGAAAAACTGACACCAAATTTTCAATCTGCAAACATCATGGAAATATTAACAAGACGGGAATTCCTTGCATAGATTCGGATCTAAAAAAATTTAAGATTGCAGATTGAAAATTTGATGTCAATTTCTCTCCATTGGGTCGTGTTAAAATGTGGTCAATGTTAACTTATTGCAGCATAATTAGGCAGCATGTTCTTTCGTATCACACCCCAGAATAGAGAACACCCAATGGATTTGGTTTTGAAGGAGCACGGTCCAAATGTGTCGCAATATCGAGAATTGTCATTGATGCCCTATCGAGCACGTGTACAGGGCAGTATCCTCGAGCGCGAAATCCAAAAATAGAGCGAAAATAAATAAAAAGATAACTTTTTTTTCTTGATCAGAAGTCCTCGGATCAGCGGTCATTTTGCCCCGAATTAGGTGTATGATGTGCTGTCACTTCCACGCAGCTAAACATGCTTTGCTAATTTACGAGCCAAATATAGAATCCATAAACCTATCACACAAAAATTTATGAGGATATAGATCTACATTAATTTTTTTCTGTGCTAATTTACCGTGATATTCCATTTTCTAGGTAATGGTATAAATAAATCGTATTTTCCAATATTGGTTCCCATGGGAGTGAGTGGAAATATCCTTTCATTTTTAGTAAGACCATTTTCATTCTATTGCGCAACAATTCTGCATTTGTTAGTAAATGAACAACAATCGGCCGTATTGGGTGTTAAAGGATCACTCTGACATCCGCCAGAATGCGTAGACTACAGGCAGAGTTCCACCAGAGGCAGCACAGGCATTCCCGCCTGCAGTAGTGCCTGTAAATCACATGACAGTCTAGAGACTATCCTATTGGTTAATTAGAGTTACGCATTAGCATCATAATTATCTTTGGTAGCCATCTTAGTTAGTTCAACTTGTACCTTTCATGAGACTACACGTATTTCATGTAAGAGTTATCAAGAATTAATAAACTATATCCAAAGTCTCAGAACTACCGTTCTAGTCTTTTTACATTGGGGTGGCACTTCTACGAACTCTAGAAAATTCAATCTGTAAACCAATCATTCAAAAACGCAAAGAATATCGCCAAATGCTTTTTCGCGGCAACACTCCGAGAGACCTCGAGTCGGATAAACTGCATCAAACTCAGAGTCAATACCACAAAGCATGTCCTACTTTATTTCATTGGTACCAATTTTACACTTATGAGCTGTCTGCTCAATATTTCTACATTGTCAAGAAATGAACAATCGCTAATCACTGCATCAACATGTTCCAGGCAAGAAATAAACTGTTTAGACGTCTTTTATAGGTGATGATTCAGAAGCATAATCGACACGTGTCGTTTTCCTTGTACATCGCAGTTTTAGCCGTGGCGGATACAATAGCTTTACTGGTTGGTAAGTGTCTACTATTCACTAATGAAATAATTACGTTTGGTAGCAATACACGTCCAATAATTTAGTTGAGAGTGTTTTTTTATGATTTAGAAATACAAAGCATTAAGAATTAAGCGTTGTCCAAAATATTCTGGATTTCAGAAATGTTTTGCCATAAATATCCTGCAATGTACCAGGTGAGAGTTGGTAAGTTTCCAAAAAATAGTTCATAGTTTCCATGAGTGTGACACATGTACACATTAACACTTTACTTTACTTTTTCAGGTTTTAATTCATATTTAAGACAGATACATGACATAGATCTGCCACTGAATCAGACACTGACTTGCAAAATAGCAAATACTACTCTGTTTACAACGACATTATGCAGCACACTTTTTATAATAAGCATGACGTTTGAACGTTTCTACAGTATAATAAGGCCACATAAGGCTGCTTCATTTAATACGGTTAAAAGAGCTAAGATCACTATTCCGTGTATTGTCATATTTAGTATTTTGTATAATATTCCACATACATTTGTCACCAAACCTGAAAAAAACCGATGTGTGGCCTTTGCGTTGGGAATGGACACGGTACAAGGTCAGTTGTACTACTGGCTGTCCTTTGTTGTTAATTTTATTTTTCCATTTACCTCTTTATTCATAATGAATGGTGTTATAATAGGTACCATAAGTAGGAGGTCAAAATTGAACATTTCTGTGTCACAAAATCAAGGTCAAGGTCAAGGTCACAATAAAATGTCAAAGATGAAAAGTTCTGAAAGACAGGTTTTCATAACATTACTACTGGTCACATTTGGGTTTCTGACTCTTACCATGCCAACATTTGCATTCATTTTATATAGAAATGTTGTTGACGTTACAAGGTCACCCGAGTCGTTTGCGGAATTTTTCCTGCTTTTTAATATTGCGCACAAAACATATTTTACAAACTATGGAATTAATTTTTTTCTTTATGTTATTTCTGGAAACAAATTCAGATCAGACTTGGTAAATTTGTTCAGAATCAAAGCCAACA
The DNA here is from genome assembly GCA_038406195.1 of Haplosyllis anthogorgicola. NCBI lineage: Eukaryota > Metazoa > Annelida > Polychaeta > Phyllodocida > Syllidae > Haplosyllis > Haplosyllis anthogorgicola. Next base: position 5,853 of record JBCAUI010528642.1, on the reverse strand, counting down.
ACTGAATGAAGAAACACCTTCTAATTCATCTTGCAACACTACCAGAACCACATCTATGTGATTGCGCTTCCAAAAGTCTGTGAAACTTCTTTCAGTTTAGGAACAATACCTTAGCATGTAATTTGTTTGTTATTAAACGTTCCCAAAAACACAACAATTTCTGCAGCTTGTGTATAAATCTTGGAGGTGATTCATTTCATGTGCATCATAGTACTCTTAAGAACTTGATACGAAAAACTATAGAAACCTTGAGGTAATAGTTTGCATTTACATAAAGCTCAAATCTGTGCCATTTATGTACATCACCCTAAATTGAGGAACAGAGGGAATATGAACATCGAGAAAAGTCGTGAATAAATTGACTAGAAATAAAATAATTTATAACCAAAATCATTTGATCGAGATCTACTGAACAACATTGAAAAACATTGTTTTGTTACAGAAAGCCAGTCATTTCACAAACTTAGTAAGACTAATAAAATGGTGTCAATTTTACTGTTATTTATGAACCTAATGGCAAATGAAGTGCATCCAATTTTCTAACAGGTACTTAATGTAAAAGCTTTACAAAGGTGACAATTTGTTAACGGGCAAAGTACTCACAAAAGGGGATCACAAAGGACTCACAAAAGGGGTTCACAAAGGACTCCCACAGAGAGATTCACAATGGGCTCACAGAAAGGCACTCACAAAGGACTCACAGAAAGGAGTTCACAAAGGGCTCACAAAAGGGGTTCACAAAAGGGTTTTAAAAGGGCTCACAAAAATGAGTTAAAAAGAACCCACAAAGGGGCTTTCAAAAGGGCTCATAAAGTGGGTTCATAAAGGACCCACAACAGAGAGGTTGACAAAAGGTTCACAAAAGTTCACACACAAAGTGGTTCACAAAGGACTCACATAAAGGAGATCACAAGGTGCTCACAAAAAGGTTTCCTAAAGGGCTCACAAAAGGGGTTCACAAAGGACTCACAAAGAGGCTTTCAGGGGACTCACAGATAGACAGCTCACATAACATGGGAGAAAGGCGGAAAGCATACATAATTTGTACGTCCTCTTGTTTTGTTTTACTAATTTGAAGCGTTTTAATTCGCCAACTCGCCAACATTTCGGTGAAGCAGAAAAGTTTCTAGGTAGTATAATGGGTTAGTGGAGCGTCAGGATCCTCTGAAAAATGTCTCTTGTTAGCCTTTTAAAGCTGAGAGGGGCTCTAGGAGAGGCACTAAGAGAATGACCGAGATTTGCATGGGCTGTCCTTTATATAGCCCCTGGAGAGCTGGAAAGTGGCATTTGGTCAAACATAATTGGCATTCACACCTGCAATTAAGAACAATGTGCTGTCAAACATGCCAACCATATTAAACACAGTGCACAAATCATTTATTTGCAACTTGGGACGGGGTTTTTTTTTTTTTAATTTCCTAAAATTCTGAGTCCTTGTAATTGAACCTCAGCTTTAATATATGTCGAGTCACGCAGCTGTTTGCATGATTCTAACGTTTTTCTTGCCGACTGGTAGAACCGTGACACACTGTCGTGCCTATTATTTTTGATGTGACGTTAATTAAACAGAAACTTTGAAAACAAACTTTCAGAGGATGAATTATCTGTTTATGTTTCTTCATTTAGAGGGCGACAGTTGTGTTGTCACACTCACACCACGCTGTTCAATTTGGAAAGCCCAGTCATTATGTTTATTCAGAGGATGAAATGTCTAATTAAGGCTCTTCTTTTTTTTGATAATAATAAGCTCTTTGTCCGTGTCAAGGACACAATCCATTTCAGATTCTGATCCAATTTCTTACCACTGTTATTTCGTGATTTTAAACGTGGAGAATAGAGAATAGTGGCTTATGATCTCTCACGTTTTACAAAGGTCTAATCAGGCAGACGGTAATATTGAACGTTTCTGTGTTTCAAATTAGATCTTAATTAGACATCGTAGGTCTCGAGTAAGTAGTAAAAAACAAAGCCACAAAGTTATCGAACGTCAGTGTAGCACGATTCCACATCAAAGATCTGATAAAACATTAACAACCTTTGGTTATGTAGGTATTTCAGATATCAGTGAGCTGCTTTAACAACAATCAGTATAGAAACATAGTTTTGAAACCTTAAAGCATATTGGGGTGAGTACACAGCCACTGATCGAGTCAACGATTGGTTATTTATATTGCGCTAATTTCCAGTAATATACTGCCTTATTTGTATATGTTTATTAATTGAGTCGAAGGGATACTGTAGGAATTCCCATTAGTGTCAAAATAAGGGAAAACCTAACGATAGTATTAAATCAACTAAACAGTGATCCTAACATCAATTCAGCAATGTGAATTGGTCTACAAAACCCATCTAGGTTTTTCTTATTAATTTCGTTTAGCTAATCTACCAAATCTACCTAATTTACCAAATTTTCTAGACATATCAATTGACCTCTGTTGTTAACCTTTTGTTTTTAAATTGCAATCAATTTAAATGTAAGCTTCTGGGTCATTTTTTGGACTGAATTTGGACTGAATTTAGTCTTGAACCAAATTCCATTATTGGACTGACATTAGTATAAGCCTGAACTGAAAATTGCCTTGAGACCAAAATCATTTTAAAAATCAGACAGTTCATGTGTCTGGAAAGTTAGGTAAATTTGGTAGATTTGGTAGAGATTGAAATGGGAAAAATCCTCAATATATCAGACGAAATTTGGATTGAGCTAAGAAGTCTTTATCACTGTCCGTCGACTATATCTTTTAGTCAGAATTTTTGCTTCTTCCAGAAGAGGCAAATCGACAGACAGACAGACAGACAGACCCAGACAGACAGACAGACAGACCGGAAGCTTTCCCTTCCTGTATAAATTGACGTTTCTAGTACTACATCTTGTGATATCTCAATATCTCAACTATATGCAGCTACAAATGGTAAAGTCTTGTAAACTATAACATAGCGCACACGCTAAACAACATACGGTGCATCCCGCCCGTTTATTTCTCAGCAAACCGGAGCTAAATGAAGTCCTGTAAAACCATTGTTAGCACAAGAACTCGTTAAAGATCGTTACAAAACACCCAATATATTTGTCACTCTATGGGGATTTCGCACTAGAAGATGCCGCCGTCTGTGCATGCTCCATAGGCCGTCAATGGGGATTCTCGATTAGCGACAGATATTACAGATATCAGGACCGCGCTCCTTCAAAAACCAATACATTGGGTGTTCTCCATTGATATGATGTTAAGTGTCTAAAGGGTATGGTTGTAGCAAAGAACAAAAAATAAAAAATCTTCTGCTAGTTCCATGTTCCCCCGTAGGAATTCTTGACTACATAAATTTGTAAACAATTTGATAAAGATATGCATGCATCATAAATGTACAGAACGAGACCATCAAAACCACCAGAGAATGCAGCAAACTTCAAATTGCTTGGTCCACACATTTATATAAATTTACACGTTACGTTGCTCTTCTCTACCTGTGATTAACTGATTGCAATTTACTTATTTTAAAATTCAGACATATTATCTGTCAAATCTGTCAAATCTGTCAAACAAGATCCACCTCTTTGTCATACTTAAGCAATGTAATTCTAAACTAAAAAAGAAATGCATTTATATTTAACAAAAAAATCCACAAGACTGCCAAATATGAAGTTTGTATCATCAACTGTCTGTCCTTGAGTAGGGTTCAAAGAAAAAAAAATGGCTGCCAATTTGAGAGCAATGGTCACAGCAATATAAATTTTGCTAGACTTCGACATAGGATACAGGTTCATATGTGTGTAAGATATAAAGTCTCTTTGATCAATGGTGCACTCAGGGTGACTGTGCACAAACGACAATGACAACGACGATGACAACAACGACAATGACAACAACGACGATGGACGACGCTGGACGACGGACAGTTCTTTGGCAATTATGCGAAATGAACGAATTAACAAACAAAAACAAAATTTTGTAAGGAAACATGAAGTATCTTATCTCTGATCAACAGGGACAAAAGAAATAGCTAGAAACATAGACATCAACACACACACACAGCCCCACACGTGTGGCTGTGTGTGTGTATGTTGATGATGTCTATGGCTAGAAATAGAAATATAAAATTCTTCAGGGCTTTATTTGGCGTATCATACCCCTGAAATTTAACGTCCAAAACCTCTTGTGATGTAAGACAAAGAACCGAATATTTCTAGCCTGGAATAACAGTGATGTACATGCTTCCTTTGCAATAGAGAACACCCCAATGAATTTGATTTTAAAGAAGCGCGGTCCGGATGTTATCGCAATGTCGAGAGTTACCAGTGATGTCCAATGGAGCGTGCATACAGGGCTGTATATTCTGGCGCGAAATCCCCGTACAGCGACAAATCCATTGGGTGATTTGTAACTCATTAGGATACGTCCTTTAATTAGATTATTTTTACTAGTTCACCAAATTTCCGACTGATGTCAGACTAATTTGTTATGCTATGCAATAAGGCATGAAAGCAAAACATCAAAACCATGAAATCATGGATCAGTGCTCTTACACCACAACATGAACACAGTGTTGAGAATCAGTGCATGACCTTAGCACATAAGACAATAAATCCAAATGTATTCATGTTGTGAAGTCAGAGAAGTGCAACCTGTTATGGGTGAATGCTCTGACCTGACTGAAACAGATCTATATCAAAGAATACATGTATCATGTTCTATGATCACAATGCATTTGGTTCGAAAATTAGCTGAGTCCTATTTAACACATAAGATTGGTAAGCTTTGTATTTTATCTACTTTTATGGACCACAGTCCATTCCATCGAGTTACTGGTACTCAGTGTTTTGGACTTGGGATGTTGTGTTCATCTGTTTAAGAAACTCATCAGATTGATATCTAAGTTATAAGCCATCTTATGAAGCCACTGATACCCTTGTTTAGATATCAAATTTATATTAAGGAACTCTTTCTGTACTATTTTCTCTATTTGCAATCCATTGAAATTACTCCTTAGTTTTATACTGAATTTGTCATTTACACACTACAGCAGGACGGTAATTATTCAAGCGAAAATATTCGCAAACACGGAAAACCGTAATTGGACTCTAAAATCGTTGATGTTTTTTTTATGTATTTTTCAGCAACAAAATAGTCTACAGCAACACCTGAGAATTAAGGAATTTTTGAGCTGTTCAGAAATAAACAAACTTTGAATTACTTATTGTTTTCCTGTATTTTCTCTTATGTTTACAGGAAATGGTATAAATAAATCATATTTTCCGGTTTTGGTTCCCATAGGAGTAATCGGAAATATTCTTTCTTTTCTAGTAAGACCATTTTATCCTATTTCTGAAAATTATTATTTTCGTAATGTACACTTTATTCTATTTGAAGGTAACATTTGAATCATAAAACCTAATTTGATTAGTTTTTAAACAAAATTCAAAATTATTACATGCAAAGATTCAAATATTTGTACCTTTTCAGGTGATGATTCAAAAACACAATCGACGCATGTCGTTTTCCTTGTACATCTCAGTTTTGGCAATAGCGGATAAAAAATAGTTTTATTAATAGGTATGCGTAAATGCATAAAATTGCTGTAAGTGTCTTAACAATTGTGCACATAGGACACATAAGAGAGCTCCCACAAGATACAGTGTTAAAGTTCTGACACGATTGTTGTGTACTGCATTTGTTTTTAATCATGCTACTAACAATTTTAAGAGTCGAAATCTGTCACTTGAGTGACAGTAGGGGGGGGTCAGTCTGCAGGATGACCTGCCAGCCAATGAGGTGGCCTTACTGCCAGACATAAATTATGTTAATGAGCTGCCATCCCATGATGCCTTGCCAGAGCCAGGTGGGGGGGTCTGTCTGG
>JBCAUI010528631.1:0-11451 GCA_038406195.1 Haplosyllis anthogorgicola | reverse complement strand
AATTATGTGTTGAAGATTCCTTCACTGTCTCCCTCCATGTGTCACTTTGTCACCGTGTGGAGGCCAGCTGCTGGCCTAACGTTACGCCTTGTAGAACCAAATACACTCTGGCAATAATAGGAGATAAACGCATGGACTGGAAATAGGTAGATATTGAGTATTAAACATAAAAATAAAATAAAATGGTACATGCAAAATTAAAATTTTAATTGACTTCCTACCTATCTAGGAATAGCTCATTTATTTCTGTAAAATAATAATAAGAGAGTAGAAGTAAGTGTTCAATAATTAAAATTATTCTATTTTCTGAAGAAACATGGATCTAAACCTTTAAAAAAAGTCAGAAGTCTTTACTCGTTGGAAATAGGATTGTATTTATTCTTTTGTTTAGCTGTATCTTTTAACATAATTTACTAAACTAAGTGAGACTGTAATGACCTGTCCAATGTACATGGGATGGATGGTCATCACAAAATAACGCTCCACCCCCCTGACAATAGCACTGTACTAGCGGAACTAATAAATTGAAGATGTTTCGTGTCCGTCTATTGTTACAACGTCACTTAACGTCTAAACATCCCATAACGCACATGTTACACGACTTAATGTACAGTACAGGAAACGTGAATAAATATTTACGACCTTAACAGCTTAACGTTATCAGAAATAGGCCGGGGATACACGATGCGATCTAATCGTTTGCAGTCAATAACCGCATGCGATTTCCGTCAGGAATTCATTTACAGAATATAACGACTCATTGTAGAGAGATGAAAAATATTAAATTCTGGCATGTAACTACGATATTGCTTATGTAAGTAAAACACAATTGCATCGAGATCATTTGCAATTGGATCGCCTCTTGTATCTAAGGCCATATAAACAAATGACACGTTTTCCAAAAGCCAAGCATGGTCCGAAACAATGGAAAATGTTACAATTCTCAATCAGAAACTGTACATTATAAAACACTAAATTAAAGGCTATCATATGCCCCAATACTATAACTTTAATTCTGTAACTTTAATTCTGTAAGATTTCAAAAAGTAAGTTAAAGTAATAAAAAAGTTGGCATCATCATAAATTTAGTTTTAAAGTGTGAAGATGCAAGTGTGAATGTTTGCTACACTGCTGATTATCCCTGCACGTACTTCACCTGTATCATCACACCTTACAGGTATTCTCATTCTTACCTGTAATTATGTTGCCATATCTAAATATAAGCTCTGCTGTTTCTGTAGGTGCTTGATAAGGAGTAAATTACTATAGGAAGTGTGAAATATTTAGTGGTAGATGCTTGGGGTTTAAATATGTTATCAAGGTAAAAATCTGGGTTAAAATCTCCACTTTTTAAAGATTTAAAAACATTTCAATTTTGTGGGTAAATAGCCCTGAGGGGAATTTGGTAATTTTAGTCGTGACTGCGACAATTTAGAAAGGCACCTGTGCTCAACGCAGAGTCTGAAATTTCGTTTACTTGATAAAATGATGAAGATGAATATTGCCGCATTCAAGGCGAAGTTCGATCGCATTGAGAATGTTGAATTTTACCTATGCTGCTTCAATTTTTTTCCGAAGCATCTTTTCCTAGAACGAAAAACTTAAATTTTATCAGATTAACAAGCACCTTTGTTGAAATAACTTGGAACTCAAAACCAAAATGGTCATTAATATTTTAAAGTTTTTATTCCGTGAAAATAAATTAAACGCGTGCCAGGAAAATATGGATGATCCCTCACAGTACATCCTGCACGATTTAAATCCAGTTTTATATTTTTGAAAAGTATGTGCAGTTTTGCTTAAGATGCGATAAAGTTCGGAAAAGATTCAATCGGTGTAATATCATCTATTCAGTAGACCAGTAAAACTCAAACTTTTATTTTACGTTCAATTTTGAACAAATGATCCATAATGAAAACCAAAATTAATGGCTGGGAATATTCTCTTTTTTTTTGGTTACATTTAGTATAATTCTACAGTGAACTCTTTATTCTATACGACTCAATAACATGCAGCAAGACGGAAGATTCTATTGCATTGTTGATATTCTGTGGTTTTCCAAGGGTGGTCATGATTTCGAATAACACATCTAACGTTGAGATATGACATTGTCTGGGTGATTCGGCAGGAATGTATTAACCACTTCACCCCTCATATCATACCCCCAGACCATCACACGTATTTACACACCACATACACCCATAGAAAACTTCCAGCAGTGGTCACTCATTCGAATTTAAGTACATACTTCACTAGCGAACTCTAACATCAGGTTACATTGTCCCCTTTTCTTAACGGAGGGTGAAATGTATATCATTTTGTGTTAATGGGCTAGATGGGCGAGGAGTTTTCTGTGCGTGCCACCTACTGTATAATTTCTTACATAATCTAATGTAATATGGCAGCTCCATCTGTAAATTCTCCAGGGTTTCCCCTAACATTATGTAGGGATAATTACAACGTACCCGTAAGCAGAAAATAGTAACATTTACATGAGTCGAAATAATGCTTGACCGCACGGCAGGCTCTTTTGATAGGACCACTGGTACCCTCATTTTCGGACTCTCTTTCGGACTCCCTCTGTTTCTGTCTATGGTTTCAAAGCCAGGGAGGATCTGTAGCTTGCTTACCTACTAATTTGAGTACTTTGATCCCCAGATCACTTCTGAGATTATATATATTTCCTTCATTATCTTCATTGCTTTCGACACAGCCCTAAATTTGTAATTCAAATGAGGATCATTAAATTACGATGTTCTTTCAGAAAATGAAGTGTACACGTTCATTCAATTAGGTAATGACGGACCTTTACATTTGTCTGTTCAAGCAAAATCTACACTGCACTGTATTCTGTACTGTAAAAATACGTTTTGAAGCACAAGACGTCAACGGGGCGCTTAACCTCTCTGTTCATCTATTGAATATAACAAGCAATGGTCATTGAAACGAACTCTAGTACGTATAAAATAGCCGTATTGAGACATATCCGTATTTATATTGGCAAATCCTCGGTAAATAGGGAGGAAATATCTAATTGTTCTCTTTGACGGTCACCCAGAATGCGTGTAGAAATGGTCAAATGGAGGTTCTACACTACGGCGTAATCACTGTGCGGAAACGACACTTCGGCGACCTGATATTTCTTACACTTAAAATTGTTTGCCATTTATGTATATTTTGCTAATTTATGCGGCCAAACTGTCAATTTTAATTAACAGATTTTGTACTTTTTAAAGACGTCCAATTTTCTTGTTGAAATTACTTCTCTTAAAGATTAAAAGCCTGAACTTGTTTTCAAATATTTTTGTCTTTCCCAAGGACAAAACTTACAAATAATTTTGTACTCTTCGCTTAAGAGTAATTATAAACTATCAAAATAGCTTTACTTTATGAAATCAGTAATTGTATGAAATAAAAATAGATAATTTACTTTATATTAATAAAAAGTCAAATTAAAAGAAAAAATTTCGGCGAGGTGTCCTCCCTCACACGATCAAGTAGGTGGAAAGCGGTGCACACACACATTGTCCACCGTGACAAATTATGCGTGTTTACACAATGCAGACTGGACAATGCGTAGAATAGCTCCAAATCCAACACAGACTGTGGGGAATTACTGGTACTTGAGATTAAGTAAAGACGGATGTCTAAGTGTTGAGACGTACGAATAACCGTTTAGTAATAACCTGTAACCCTTCTGTATGATTTATGGTTTATTAATGGGTAAAAGATGACAGCCATAACGATTACATCTCAAGAGCATGGTGAATAAATTTGCATTTCCTTTAATGATGGTCACAAACAGAAATTTTTAAATTAGCCTTATACCCTTAATACTGTGTAGCATTCAAATGTAACGGATTAGATTTATTTTGTGCTTTTTGCGATAAAAATAATTTCAATTGAAAATAAATTATTTAAATTCTAAGTGTGACAACATAGTATCATGTCTTTTCTAAATTGTTATTTTTCCTTTAGTAAAAGATTTAAATGTTATTTTGTAAGTTAAGGACTAATTCTTCCCTTTTTAGATTTGGTAACTTGAGCAAAGTCTTTCATTAAATTGAAGAGCAGAAACTGAGTTTGAATAATTTCTGTCACTATTTTTTTTGTATTTTCAGTGAGTCATCAGCTTTTCTGGCGTGTTTTGGACCTCTCGTGACGTCATGTGCGAGTGTCAGAAAGGCGCATGCGCACTGGCACATGATTTATGACGTCATGCACAAAGCGTGCAACAATTCGTTGGGTAAGTTACGTTCTTTATTACGTCACAAAAAAACCTGGCCAGTCAACGCCTGATTGGTCGTGTTTAAGGTTTAATTAGGTATCAATTACACACCAACCTAACAACATTAACAAACAGTTTAAATCTTAATTGCCCCCATCTGTTCCCCTTTCAACTCAACTTTAATGCTTCAATTGATTTCTAAACGAGGCTAATTTTATCTTAATTGGCTTAAGGACCCTGATTTTCCACTGAAGTTCCTCAGGGAATCAAGTTTAAAGTAATTCAGGTGATAATATCCCATCAGAAATAGCATTAATCAATTCCCATGTTGACTTAGATTTAAATGTTTCGTTGAGTTAAGATGCTCATTATGCAACAGTTTCTATTATTTCCTTACGTGATTTTAAGCCGTTTTGTAGGTATGTGTGAATAATCTTATACCAAATTCTCATTTCATAAAGATTTAGAACTATGAAATGTTACTAGATAATGTTAATAGGGATTTTCATTGAAAATTTAAATTCATATTGTGCTGATTTTAATACCCCCAGTTGTAATGATTTCGGTATCAGTTTCATTTCTCACATTAGAAATTTAGATATTTACGGAAAGAGCGTTTCAAACATATAAAATGTAAAAAATATTATTCTTGTCAAAATGTGATACATGTGATACGGTTTGACAATAATGAAAACTATAATTAACGTAGGAGATGCAATTGTTTTCTCATTGATCTCTTTGTAATGCAAAACTATATTCTTTAATTCAATAAATAAAACGGGCAGCGTAGTTTAACTTTCCTTATACCTTGCAAAATTACAGAGAATTAAACATCCTAATAGAGAGCAGCTGAAAGTACGCGATAGTTTAGTGCTGTACAGTGATTGAGTTATTTAGTAGCGTGAGAGATCGGTTAATTACGGGTCACTTCACGGTGTCTTCACGTACTGTCCAACACACAGAACAGTACAATAGATAGGCATCATCCCGCATTGTCTCACAGCGTGATACTTCAATACAATGCGCCTTAGTAACAGCAGAAATATTTTCTGTGAAAAGAAGTGTCTTCAATATTTTGTCTTCAGTTATTACAATTTCTTTAGTCATGTCAAGTTAGTACAAAAGAACAACATTGACTCTAAGTGTTCAAACAATTTTTTCACACACCAAAAGTTCATTTCGAATCATACAAAATTCAGCATTCTTTGTTTAACAAATTTAACAAAAGCACAACGCATCAGTCTACCTGTAGTTGGAGTCAGATTAAAATCTGATCATGGAGAGAGAGTTTGGTTTCACTTTTTGTTGTATTAAATTGATATAATAAAGCAACTGAGTTATCAAGAAATAGCATCGGGATATTTTACCTTGAGATGTCATCACGCTTTGTCTCACAGTGTGATATATCACTGCACATTGTGTCACAGTGTGATACCGAATTAACAGAACAATACCTGCAGCATTCCTATTGTTTGCTTAAAATCTTTGATAAGTAGCGACATCTCACTTATCCCAATGGGAGGTCACCTGTAATGGCCGCTATTACCTGGCTGGAGTGTGTTTTATGTCAGGTTTAGAGCCTAAAGAGGTGGACTTTACATCTGTAAGTAAACAATATGGCAGAGCTGGAGGTGAGGATGTCAGAGCCTGTCATGCCACCTCCAGGTTGGAGAGTTCCTGTTCCGGGGACAGGTGAGACTTGACCTGAGTTTATCTGTGTAAATACATCTCTTGTGACACAGTGTCTTACACCACAGGAGGTCTCACTGCGTTATACTTCTTCAGGGTATGTGAGGAGGTTAAGGTCAACTAGCTCCAGGAAAAAAAGAAATCTTAAATACTCCTCAAGGGCTAAATAACTCAAGTCCAACGTCCTGACTCTCTAGTTGTGGAAATTTTATTTGTGATTCATCCAAATATATCAAAGGGACACAACTTACTGTACACTCTTATTCTGTTTCCCTAACAAAAGCAAAATCGAATTTTCCTCATGGATTGAAACAAACCTTCAAAAATCATCTTAAAACTTGAGAGGTATCACATTACTGCTTTCCCCTTAAATGTCCTTCCAATAATAAAAGTAAACAAATCTCTCAGATTACATGTGATTGATCAATTTTGTACTCTTGCCAAAATCCATCAAACTTTCAGACCCCCAGTGAAATCCCAGCCTCCAGGTTTGAACCATACTTTAAGACAGGATTCCTTCAGGCTCTAAGAAAGTCTTGGTCAGACATTTGGCTCTTTGTGAGTAATTGACCAAAGGTATGTTGACCTCCAGCGTGGTCTTTGATATACGGTGAGATGGCTTCATACTTGCCACAAATGGACATTAGGAATCAGTGATGAAACTCCCAAGAGGATTCTTTCAGGCCAGGACCTAACCGGACCTACCTGAAGGAAAAACGCTGACAGTTTGAACTCGAACTGTGGTACTTTCCAAAGTGAATTTCATAAGCTTCAAAAGTATTATTTGTTTCTTTGTTCTCGGACGTGCGTTGCACATATGTGATGTAGTAAGACAGTTGTAATCTTGACATGACTTAATTGTACTTGAAGCATTTTTTTCAATAAATACGTAATATTTTTGCCAGACCATTATTGAATTGGATGTAATTGTAACTTATGACCCAGAATTATAACTGTTAACAAAAGCAATTAACCCTTTGTGTTGCTGGTCTCTGTGACCATCCTGTGTAATCAAAAACCTATAACCCCCTCACTGCCAGATGTCATGGTACATGCCCCCTGTACCCCTGAGTGTGTAACCCCCCATGCCCATCTACATCCTGCCGCAGCCCTTTGTCACCTGACATGCACGCCTAGCTGTAATTCTACTGTTACTTTTTGTCAGATAATTCTCTAATTGAAGCCATTAGGCACAGTAATAGTGCAGATAAGTTTTGACATATGTCAAATAGCATGACCCTTGGTGCACTCTTGTAATATGACCACTGTCCATTTCCACCAAGAAAAGACTTTTTCACATACCAAGACAGTGATTTTCCCACAAAAGTTAAGTCACAACCAAACGAAATGGAAATCTGTAGAAATATCAGGGCAATTCATTGCTACAATATCTACAAAATTACTGCAGAGATAATTATTTCACACCGCGCGTTTTGACATTGTTATTAGATATGAAAATCAACGCTGTCAGTTAAACTGGAAATGCACAATGTTGATTTTTGAATTTTGAAATCAAAATGGAAATCTCTCAATAATTATGAACTTTTGATAGAGGATTATTCAATTCTCCACAGGCTTTTCTAATATCATGCAACAGTTTGAAGTGCCTGTGTCCCCATATTGCCCCCATGGGAGGAATGTCGGATCCTTTGTGACTCCTTTGTCGTATTGTTCCGTTGTGCGGTTTACAGGATGAATTCATTGAACACAGTTCCCCTTGTTTCACCCTCAGGGTTTTCCAGTCAAGATACACAGAGATAAGAGTACGCATTCTGTAAAATATATGTGAGTGAGGTGAAGTAATATGATTTACGTCATATTGTGTAAAAGGCTGTGAAACTCAAACAAGTAACTTTTGCTAACATGAAAACAACGAAATTTCACCTTGCTCGTGCACAACATGACGCTACAACCATTCATTTCCGTTTCTTCGTTTCATTGTGAAATTTACAATTTCAAAGGAAATGGACACTTTTTACTTTGCATTTAGTTGAAATGTAGCACCGGTGGCATGTGATATCTGCAAGAAAAACGCCAGTATGAAATTCCCGTGAAATGTGACGTTTTTAATTCTCTCAGGGTCTTACGTAAGCGTGATGCTTAACCTCCGTCATAACACCCTCAGGTCTCTCAGACAAGATGGACGTGTAGATAAGTGTGTTCATTTAGTATAACCTCCCATTGTGTAATGACGGCTCAGGGCTGTGTACAGTGTATAGGCACAAACCTCTGTACACAGATAACATCGTTACATCACTACATCACAGACGTACAAAGTGCCGTCATGTGTCAACACTTCCTTCCGTGAACAGTCCAATATAGATACGGGAAGTGATTTCTCAAATGTTTGGAAATCACAGACATTGTTTGCTTTTCGGTATTTCTGGTCAAATTATTTCAGATAATGTTTTAAAATCTGAATACTAGACTTGATCAATTTGATTGTTTTTCAGCAGAGACCTTATGAGAACATGAGAACTTTGCCGTTTTGTATATCCGTTGTGTCTGTCATTGTCTGTTATTCTAACCCAATGGTGTTTAGTCAGCCCTTTTTTGTTGTTCTAGACCAAAGAGCTTGGTCTGAAGCAACCAAAGCCCGCCTGGGTTTGGTGAAGCAACCAAGCCCAGTAGTTACCTAGCAATGTCAAAATGTAAACAAAAACATTTTCACAACTTTTGTATTTTTGTCCGATTGTCAGGAGCTCCTGAGGTCTCAATTCTTTATCAATTTTTATGTTTTGTATGTCAAATGAAGGTAATTTTCTGTTCTATTCGTATCCAAAAACTGACAAAATTATATTATGAAACATGGTCACAGAAGCTATTTAATGATGACCAAAATTGTGACTGTTTGTGACATGGTTTTTTTTACATAATTTATGACATTGCTTTGCAACAAGTTGATGGGTTAGAATAGGAACCTTCCCCTCAGGGTTGGGTTTGGTGGCTTCAGACCTCAGATAGAGCGTGCTCTCACCAAACCCTCGGCCTGCCGCCTTGGGTTTGGTGAGAGCAAACCCTAACCTTGGTCTGAAGCCACCAAAGCCGCACTTTGGGGATGCTTCCTTAAACCAGAAGTGGATCCAGAGACTTGGCCAGGGGTGGGGGCAATAAAAGTGATCATCAGCTTAGCAAAGAGTCTGAAGAGACCGTGGCCTTTTCTGTTTCCTGTTTGCTCAAAACAAGTTTCTTGGGACTCCAAAAGATGTGATTCTTGGCACTGAAGGCTTCTTCATTAAACTGCACAAACTAATAACGTTCTGGAGAATTCTGTTGATGTTATATCAGGTACATAACTTTCTACATATTTGTACTTGCAGTGCACCAGAGGAGCGTGCTGTGCTTTGAGGACCAGTACGGAGGGTTGTTGTCTAAGCGTTGTGACGCGAGGTACAGGTTCAACCTCCGGCAGAGAACCCGACACAAGTGCGAGTGAGTACACACCATCACTCACTGAAGCAGTTCATTTAAGGCAATGTAACAGAGGCAAATATACGCGTTTTGAATCAAATCAGATAAAATTTAGTTCAGGGATCAACGGACACAAATAAAGGAAACATATTTGAATAATACTGCAACCCTGACAGCCCTTTTTGGGATAATTTTGTCATTGAATTTTTAGGCTACATTTATCCGGTCATGCATGGGAGGCCATGTCCGCTTATGTGTCAATTTGTTAGTTAATTTCTTTACCTGTAGATTTGTGTTAGAGGAAATGGGAGTTCTTAATGATTTCAGCACTCGGCTCATGCATTAAATGGTATAATGTCTCGTTAACGTTTGTTCACTGTAACATTGTAGTTTTGTGCGGGAGAATGTGGAGTGCAAGGGGTCGCTGGTGAGCTCGGCGTGCGGGGAGGACACGGGCAAACTCGCCTTCCACATCCTCAGACTCGACGCCGTCAAGGACATGAACAAAAAACCCTGCATCATCACGAGGAAGTCCAACTACGAGAGTAAGTATGCACAAAACAAGGCTGCACATCTAATACGAGAAATATCCAGCATATTTTCAATTTTGAATCCTTAAATGGTAAAGAAAATTAAGCTAAAATTAATTGAACTTGTTAGACCGCAGTTATCGCAAATTCATGAACCAAGTACGCATTAAAACTTGTAAGAGCTTGAGAACTCACCCAACCTTAATACGATTTATCTCTCAAGTGATGCAACCAAGTTTCGGTCTCCATTCCCAAATTTCACATAGGGCCGCGCCATCTTTTCTTCCCGCTTAGGTCTGGTACCAATTTTACACCTTGGCCTGGTGATTTGCTGGGACACTGTCTATCGTCTCTAATTCCACGTTCCTATTGTCCTTCTCCACAGACTCTGTATCTGGCTGAGCGGCTGGACGAGTGTCTGTCTGTCTGTCTATCTGTCTGTCTCTCTGTCTGTCTCTCTGTCTGTCTGTCTGTCTGTTTAACATTAACACTGCATTACCCCCACATACTCGGTGTTTAAGTACGATGAGCGGTGTCCGGCGGACCTGGTGGAGAAGCTGGACGAGTGTCTGTCTGTCCGTCAATCTGTCTGTCTCTCTGTCTGTCTGTATGTTTAACAATAACACTGTATTCCTCTGTAGACTCTGTGTTTAAATACGATGAGCGGTGCCCTGCTGACCTGGCGGAGCGGCTGGACGAGTGTCGGGAGAGCTACCTGGAGGACTCGCAGCTCACCTTCCACGACGACAACGACCTGATCGCGGACGGGCGCAGGAAGGACATCAGGAGAGCCTGCAAGTACGTACATAACATTTACCAACGTACTAACTGACTGTCTCTTTCCTTCATATCTGAGAGTTAATTCAGAAAAACAAATAACTGGAAACAAAATTCCAATGTATTTAAATAATTAAAATATGCCAAGGTTTATAGCAGTGTATAAAAATTGTATGAGAACTCCTGTACACAATTGATAAGATTTCTGTTCAATGAAACATTAATATATTATAACACAGCATTGGGTATTCTTTGAATGATAACTACTTAGATAATTAGCTTTTAAAAAGCAAAATCCTTTATTGAACATTACCATTATTTGTATTTACAGAGATTTTAAGGAGTACAAGCGGTGCGTACGTCCCATAAAGAAACAGTGTTCTTCCGGCACGAAGCTGGTGTACGACTACGACGGGAGGCTGAGGACCTACATACTCAAGATGGAGTACATCTGTAATGGCATCAAGCAAGGTGGGTGAAGCAAGGGTTCTCTCAAGTATTACCATCAAAACTGAGACGTTTTGATTGAGTGTCTATCTAAAGGATTCATTCCTTTGTGGCGGTATTTAACACGTTGCTTCTGACGGGCTACTTAATTAAAGGGCGCTCTGCTTTTGGGTGCAGTGTGTATTACATCTGGGCTTGCAACAGATTGAGCTCGGTAACAGTTGTATTAGCTGCAGTATGCCTGTGCACGCGTACTGCAGGGGCAGCTGTTGGCCTATCAGCCAATCAGATGCAAGCATTCCCCAAGCTGTTACAAACAATAAATTCAAATTCAGTTTAGATTGAGAACTTCAACAGACAACATGTATT
>JBCAUI010528620.1:0-11452 GCA_038406195.1 Haplosyllis anthogorgicola | reverse complement strand
GGTGTTTTAATGAATGTAATAATATCTATTGTGTAATTACCTGATCAGGTCCAGAAACTGGTTGATGAGAAGCCATTATTTAACTGGATTTAAGTCATTTTGGTATATTTGGTATATTTATTTGTAATAATTTTCAAAATGAATTATACTGTAAATATTAAATGTATGCTCCCTGAAGCTGGATTCCAGATGTGTAGACATTTCAACCCTAAATGAAGCCTGATTTATTAATAACAAGCTTCAATTAGAGCCCCAGTTGGAAATATAAATATTATTTTTGATGATAGTTCATAAATCCAACAAGGAATGCCATTAGGTTCCTGATTTTGTGTCCATTTATTCCAGATAAAAAGCTGTCCAGTTAAGTGTATATTTATTTTAATTTATGCTCCCTATGCACACTGACATCTGGTGGAGTAGGAATTTTCATAATGCACACATGAAAATATTTAATTATGTCAAGAAAGGTCACATGACTTTAATTCTAACAACTGTATGGCTGACACAATCTGGCAAATTATCAGTCTCAACAATTACTGACGCATCCACAGGTATGCCCCGTGAATACATTCTGTCATTATGTATCACTAATGTTAAACAGTACGTATTTGTATTGTGGGAGACACAGAGTAGCTTCTGAAAATCCTCACGGAAATATCAAACTCTTTACCAAAATGATGCTAAAACCACAATGCTTGTTTTAAGCACATCTTAGTCACTTGTGGTTGTCCAAGAATGTTTCAAATAAATAATCCAAGTACCAAGGGGAGACGATTGGATTTATATGGGTGTATGTTTAGGGTTTCTTGGTGCAAACACACCTTAAGGAGGATTGTTTCACCCCACTAACACACCTTTATCAGGAGGATGTGACAAATCCTTCTCTTCCTCTTGCATCAGTTTGTCTTTTCCGAGAATGTGGCCTATTTTGCAAAATTTAGTGTTGTTTTTTGTATCGCAATTATAAAAAAAATTTTCTTATAATTTTTCACTACATTTGTACATATTCTTCGCCTCTAGTTTCTATGCAAGAGTAATCTACAAAATCGCGAAAGCTCTACCACCTCATGCTGAGAAAGTTTCACAATATCAACACAACGGGAATTTCCATTGCTTTCAAACATACAGAACTAAGGTCTAATTGCTTCCGGCCAGTTTCTAGCGATTTTTATGCAATCTAATTGGTAAAATGCAGCCTCAGCACCGTGGTGTCTTGTGGTTTTAGTGGTTTGGTACCAACAGACAATCCACGTGTACAGACTCCAACATATAAACACTGTAGTACTACATGCATGTTCATTCACAAACTTCCACCTAATACCACCTAATGAATATTCACACATAGTTCTGTCCATTCATTGGTTACAGCATAGAGACTCATCAATGGTGAACCAAATAAATAGTAATAGTTTGGAACATTAGACACAACTGAACAAGAAAAGGTGAAAAGTCCACAAGCCAAAACAAATCAGCAACAACAACATTTGACAGTGAGAAGAGAAGCTTCGTTAACGTAACATATTCAACGTTATAATTCCAGAAATGCTGATGCTTTGTATTTCAAAAGTTTTATTAACTGTAGGATTAATTCAGTTAATTCTAAGTAGAATGACCCTCTGCAAACCTGTCCAGGGTCACAGTCACCAGTCTAGTCACAGAAAACTAAGAAATGCCCGGATCAGGGCAATTAAGGAAGAAATACTCACCAAATTAGGAATGAATGAAATTCCAAACGTGAGAAATGTTTCTCTGTCAGTGGAAGAAGAAAGGGAGAAAATCAAACTGTTCAAGAAAAGTCTAGAAGACACCCATGGACAAATACATGACCTTTTCCTGGAAGAAGAATACTTGGCCAAACAGTTTCACAGTTTTAGTCCAAATGGTGAGTACCGTCAAAAGTTAAGCTTTTTAAGGGTGAGTACCCGTCAAAGGTTAAGCTTTTTAAGGAATTTTACCACTGAAACGTACCAAATGCGTGATAGATCTTTGTTTTTACGTGTTCACTACATTGAATCAAATGCAGTCAAAAAGAAATGTATCATTTCAAGAAATATATCATATATCAAGTAATAAGATTTTCCCTCATGTCGCACTGAATTGACCAATGAGCAGCACTTCTTTTTATCTTGATAAATTGACAAGTCAGGTCCCTTAGTTATCGCGATCCCGTCTAAGCAATTCTTGTTTTTTAGTCCTCGCAAAGGAGGAAAACGTATCCTCTGTACTTTAGAGGGAAATAAAAGTGGGGCTATTGTTCGGCATTCACTTTACAACTGGCTTCAGGGTCAGCTGTCCCTTAGATTGATAATAACTTACTGTCATGCAAGGCATTTCCTGAGATTCGGGAACGAGGGTGGAAATCGAGGGAATTGCTCTACATGTGTGCGTTATGAATTTTTTGCTGCTTACCGGTAGATATAGATGCTTATTTATTGTTGTTTAGATCATTGTGAAATATCAATCTAGGAGTAAAAACCCTATAACAGCATAGAAATAATAATGTTATAGTAGACAGTCATTCTGCAGAACAATTAAATACATGCACATTACTGATGCCACTGCTTTTATGGTTGATAACTACACTTTACTTGCTGATTACTTGCATTACTGCATTATTCATTCATTAATAAATTGATACTGACATTGATAAAGATACTAAATGATATGCAATTACCTGAGGCAACTAGAAATAGATGTATATTGATGTGATCCCTCTGACTACTGAATTCCTTCTCGATGCGCTGCTTGTGCGTGCTTTGTCTTATACGGCTTGTAAATGATGTCACTCATGCACTGTGTGTATCACGTCATTTCCAGATGCCCTTAGTTGGTGCCATGGCTGGAAGCATTTACCAAGCTATATTATTAATACTCGTTACTTTTATTAAATTATCACACGATGAAAACCATTAGCATGACGTAAACGGTAGGCATAATTCACATTAGGTGAATGAGGAGCTAACAGTCCCCACAGACGCAACGTTTTAAAATTATTATTAGCATTTGATAAGTTTCTCAGTTTTTCAAAGGAATTTTGAAATAAAGAAAGTTCAATTGGTTCTGCAACAATTCAGGATCCAGGTACACTATTTATTCCCGAATATTTTTTCAAGCTAAGAATTACAGTAGGGTTAGCATTATGCTTTTGTGTGCGTCCAACTTGAGAAATGAATACGAATTTTGTGAATCACAATGTTTTTTGAAATTCTCTTGTTCCCAAACTAATGATTTCCCTTCTGAGGGTGAAATTCTTTTTCCACCCGTTTGCAAATAAATGTGAGTTTGGATTACCTTTGAACTGTTATTAAATACACTGGATGTAATTGCTTTGATGAATTTATGTCGCATCTGTGAAACCTCGGTGCTCTGTGGTACGGAGAGCGGTGTTTCCCACATACCAGACTAATCACACACGACTTGCTGATTGTGGATATGTATTTCAATCTGATTCATTCTTGTTTCCCCTTGCAGTCAAGTGAATAACTGTTAGCAGCAAAATAAGAAAATTTTAGTAATATTGGGACAAAAGAATTCATGCTGTGCTTTTGTTCGCGTCAGTAACGCGGTACGGCATTAGAAATTGTTTCGAAATCGATATGAATATTTTGTAACTACTTTTCATGCTCTGTTTATGTTCTGGAGAAACCCACAATCTAAAACTACATCCATTCTTACAATGTTTACAATAAGTTAAGTTAAAATGTAAACAATAATTATCAGTGATTGTAATTTATCACTAGAAGCTAATGTATCATATATCACGATCACGTGGCATTTTTGAAGTTTCGCAATATTTGTCTTCGGATCCAGTACCTCAGAGGATGAAATTACTATCCGTTTTGGGACAATAGCGTATAAAAAGCATATCATGGAATTAATTTGTTCTCTTGTTTGTTCTGTATGTTTCCAAATTGATAGGCATTTCAGGAGTTGCTCTGGGTTTGATTCGGATAGTCGAGTACTTTTGCTGTTTCACTTAATGAAGTTATTTCTTGCACTGTTGTTGTGAATATTTGTATGATGTACGGTTGTTTATTGGCCGGCGCACGTGCCCATTGACACTACGATGAAACATTGCGCCTCGGGTTTCACCTCAATACAGACCATGCACCGCATCACCTTTACGCTTACTTAGTCATCAACTCAGCAACAAATATATCAAAGGATGAAATTATATTATTTGTAGAATAGAATTTTATGATATTCCTTTAAGTATAAATGGGAATTTTGTGTAAACACAGTGGCCTTTGACCAATAGTCTATTTGCCTGCATTAACTTTAAATCTTTGTTTGAGTTGTTATTTAAATTTTTGGGTTATAAATTTATACGATATCAAACTTAAAGTAAGAGATTACATGCATATGGAACCATTCGTGGGACAACCCTAGGGTTTCTCCATATGCTCATTTATGTGCAAACGATAAAAATATCAGTAGTTAAGGACACTGTATTCGCTGTTACTACATGTATTTTTGGTACTAAACGGTTAAATAAATCAATCAAATCCTCAATGCATCGTGTGTAATTATTTTGTTCTCAAACGTCTCGAACATCTCCTGAAATTCCTATCATGTTATAAGCAAAGGGACCAAAGGAGAGAACGAAACAATTTCATGCTGTGCTTTTAATGCGCTGTTGTTCCAAAATGATAGGAATTACACCCTCTGTTGATAGAAATTTCAGGAGCAGACGGTGAACAAAATGAGCAATTCAGTGTATCAAAAGTTTAATAACACGGTACCTTATATCTTTATGTACACAATCGATACGTGGTTGAAAATTTGTCACTCAAACATGGCTTATGGTATTCTACGCCGCGTGAAATAATGCAAGAAGTTCTTTTGTGCATTATGCGCTCTTCATTTTTATTGTCCGACCCGACTGGCAGAACACAAAACTTCTTCCCATTTGGAGCAATTTTGAATTTCATTATTTTCTCCGGAATATTAGAGATGGAGACAATCGGTGTAATACAACACTCTTTTCTTTAAAGATGTATTACCCAAAAAAACTGCATTCAAGAAAATGTTAAAGTTGATTTGTTTCAATATTTAATTTAATTCGGAACAAAGGAATTCCTCGCTGCGCTATCAGTGCACGAGAAACTATTTTCCAAAATTAATTGCCTTTTTGACCTCTGTGCATTACATTCACTTATTTTTTTGCATTCAAATGAAACTTTCGATTGATTAACCTTGCCACATTAGAGTCATAATTTTTTTTTATATCTTTTCTGTAGATTAGAAAGCCGATTAGTGATAGCATAGTCCCTCGCCTTGCGTACTATATATGTGTCTGTGTGGGTTTGTTTGTTATGTCTATTGTGCAAAAAGTATAAATAGCCAAGAAAAGGGATTTCACCTAGATAAAGATTGTCTATTATTGCCTCGGGGTTCTAAATATTTTGATAAAATAGATAGGATTGAGATGACATCCGATACTTAAATAACCGCAAAGGAGACAGACACATAGTGACCATGTTAAGAGGTGCTCGACATTTAACTTAACTGTTTTATGTATAAGATAATGACTGTGCCAAATTAGCAATGTAACTGCTTGTAACATCATACAGTATGAGATAAAAAAAATCCATGTATATTGGTGTCACACTGTCACGATAAAGTCATAATTTTCTTGCTGACACATTGATAAATGTTAATTTCATGATTAATCTTTAGTGTGAACATCAATTTTAAGGTGTATAGAGCCTCATAACATACAGAACTAAATATAATACTGGTTGTTGATAATGTCCTTATGAATAAATACACAAAAAATTTGGCATATTCTACCTGCCAGTTAATGAGTAATTCCATGGAGAAGATGATTATCAATACCATTAAAGTCAATGGGAATTTGTTATTTCTCCAACAAAGAGATGGTAAAGTTATGTCAAATTTTAATACAATGTAGACCTGCCTAATACTAAATTTTAGACTAAGTAAATGAGAACTAAATTTGTTCCCAATATTGTCAAATTAATTTTTATAACTCTTTGTAAAACTCAACAGTCTCCCCTACCAGACTAGATGACTTGAAAAGTCATGGCTCATTAATTTTTCTCACCTTGGTTGCCTTATATGCAGTGTGTGGATCATATCTCCACAGGGGTAGAGTAGGAAACAAGAGTGCAATAAAGTGAGCAAGTTAGCCTCCTATGACAAATGCTAAAGGCTGACCCCCAAGTTACCTTAACTTGGTCATGATCATATTGACACTCCCCCTCGCGTTGACAGTTAAGCGACTAGCATAATGATATCCCTTCCATATCTCACCGGTGTCAATTTTACACCCTTGTCAGATTGTGACTCAAGAGACTTGTCCAATGTCATATTTGGCTTTCATTACTTTAACCTAAACTTTTTATGTAATTTACCCTTTTCTAAGGTTATTTTACGCTTGGCATCAAATGAATCATGGAGAAATAGGAGTTGTTTCAAAAATGAAAACAGTATAATAACTTGACATGAAAGACCGCCCAGATCGATAAGTATGTAGTTACGAAAATAACCTGTTTCATGCTCATGTACACACAAAAGTATTATTGTTATGATTTTTTTTCGTCCAGGAAATGATAAATTATAAAAAGGCACAGAAGATATGAAATAATAAACGTGGCGACGGTTCAGAGGTTTTGATTCACCAGTGAATGAAGGGTGGAGACTGATGCTCCCAAGTCACACCCAAGTACGAGCATAGTTGTTGTGATGGAGGAAAAGGACACATGAAATTCGAATGAAAATATTTGGATAGCAGAAATATTTGTTGGTGTGTGTTTTTATAGAGCATCACGTTTGAAACCTTTAAAACATGATCACGGTAAGCGGGTATGTTTACAAAAAGATTTTTGAATAAATGAAATTGACATTGTGGAAAATACTATTTCACGTTGTGTTTTATGCGAAATTACTTTGTTCTCAAATTAACACAATTTTCTAATGGTGATTTCCATAACAAGTCGTGTATCTAGAATATTTTAACAGTTGAGTGGAATGCTCAATCTTGGATGTTGGTTGGACTGTAGGGAATGCCAAGTATGAGAAGGCAGGAATGTTTGTCCAAGTAACTTTGATAGATGAACACAGAGAATAGGTGTTAAGACTTTTACACGATAGAATTTATTATCTTACAATGTTAACAGATCGTTGTCAAAGATGTACTACCGATCTATTCGTTTTCTGGTGTAATAATTATTAGAAATGAGGGGTAATGCGATCAGCTGCCGAAAGTTCTATCAGTTTTGGATAGAGATTGGATTCGGTACTCGTATTTGTTTCTACCGAATTTTTTTGACAAAATCGGTTTTTAAAATTAAATATTCAAAAACATTCAGGTCCAACTATGAACTATTTCAAACTCATTTTGACACAAATCTGATCTGATTTTTAAATGTGGACCACAAACTTTTGAAACAGACATTCATATTTAATGCCAGAAGTGATTATGTATCACTTCTATCGCATCACTGAACGCACCTAGAGCTCATGATGAATCATGCCACATGAACTTTTTCTAGTAGTAATTTAAATATAGTCTTTTGATAGAAATATTCACTGTTGCTTCAAACCAAACTTTTATTTGATTGAAATAAACCGGTAATCGGTTACAATTTTTGTAATTCGGGGCAAACACTAGTTTTGAACGGTTTGAAAACAATAGAAATGCTGATTGTGCAGAATCTAATCATGGAATTCTAGAGAGAGTGAAATTCCTATCAGTTTGAGAATAACAGAAATGCAAAAGCACAGCATGGGAGGCTGTGCTCTATGTTTTCAAATTGATAGGAATTTCAGGAGCTGTTTTATTTTTCTGTAAGGCTTTCCTAAAAGGAACCCTACCAAATAGAAATGAAAGCTATTTCAGCCTACGCTTCCTATTGAATGAGCAGTGAAAGTTGAGGAAATGCTTTGAACTCGAACCAATAAAGCTGTTGGTAAAGATTCCTGTGAATGGAATGAAGCTGGAATGAAGACATCTCTCCCCACCTCAGTAATGTACAGCTTGTCTTCACTTGGGCAAGTGGTTCTGTGGAATTACCGCTCGTTAATAATCTGTCTTGTAGGTGTGTAGTACCATAGTGCTAACACGCAGGTATGCCTAAATACCCTTAACTTTATCTACCTGATCGTCTTGTAATTTGCCCAGATAGTTTTCACTCCATTTAGGAATTTTACAAGTATTTTGTGCAAATTATGAATTGCCACATAAACTGTTTGTTTTGGCCGAAAAGCTGGATAAGCCGATTCAGTAGCTATCTATATTTTGAGGTGTCATCTCAGGAAATCACTTCAAATCAGGGGGATATAGAAACAATAGAAATTTACGCTGTGCTTGTTCCCGACAAAAGAATAGCACCAAACTATACCAGCTCATTTAATACAGTGGTCTTGGGTATATGTAAGCATTTGATGAACTTTTGACTCAAATTATTTGACTTCGTCAACTTTCAGGATTGTCTCTGTGATTAGAAAAATCATATTGGGGCTTGTGAGACTCACTGGGAAGGGGAAGTGGGTTAGGGGAGAGTGTCAAAATCACAAAGTCATAATATTTCGCATTCATGTGTTATTTTGTGCGGAAACGAATCAGCAATTCATGATTATAACTATGAATTCCAACAATGTGGCAGAAAATTTTTTTGGTGATGTAAATCTGCACCATTTTCAAGACATCTAGGGAAACGGTTTACTTGCTGTTTCTAGATAATATATTTGTCTGCCCGACCGAACGGTAACATTCCATGGCAAGACATATGATGCATACCCCATAAATAACGTATGTACCTGCGAAACAGAAAAATAAGTCGTACCCATGAACCTAAAGAAACTTTTGACGGATGAGAGTGAATTTCTATTGTTTCTATGTTGCTATGATTTCGTGTTAAAGGTATTTTTACGATTAGGTTAAATGAACTTTGGGTAGCAGATGATTTTGTAGACTAGAGGGATGCAGGGTGCGGGGTTGGGATGGAGGGCATTGCCAATCAAATGTTTACATTTAAGTTCCCAAACCAAACACTCATCTTAGAACTTAGAGAATAGTGAGGACAAGACAATGGAGGTTTCTTAATTCATCCTCTGTCTAATTTTTCTAATTGGATAAGATAGAAATTAAAAATTATAGCAGTGATACTGTGTCCAATGCATACCATTTACAATAAACCAGCAATGTTACTTATGTACTTATAACTATTACTGGCATACAGATTAATATTGGTAGTTTAGTGAAAACAATTCAATCCGAGTAACATTACTAAAATCGTAAATTTTAATCTTATTTAATTAGAAAAATTATACAAATTAAGAAAAACTACTACTGTAGAGGTCAGCTCGATGAACACGTGGGCTGGCTCGTTTATTTAATATGGTAAAAAATTCGCTGTAGTTTGTTTAATGAAATCTATTCTGTGTTATT
The DNA here is from genome assembly GCA_038406195.1 of Haplosyllis anthogorgicola. Lineage (NCBI taxonomy): Eukaryota > Metazoa > Annelida > Polychaeta > Phyllodocida > Syllidae > Haplosyllis > Haplosyllis anthogorgicola. Next base: position 2,037 of record JBCAUI010528620.1, on the reverse strand, counting down.
CAGAACAAGTTTAGCATTGTGAAAGGTTCAACGGCAATATAAATTTTGTGGGGGAGGATTTTCAAAGGTTCCCCTTGTTAGCTATTGATTGGCAATTTATTTGAATGGTTTCTCGTTGCGTCTGTATCAAGTAATATAAAGCATCAGTCGAATGTAAAAGGGAGGGACATCATATTAAAACTAAATATAGCAAATACCATTGAAGTAATTACTTTAAAATCACCAAAGAAACCAGTAATCTTGCACTATTTTGGTAACTACTTATGGCAAATGGTGTCTCTAAAATTTTAAATTCCACCACCAACGCAATTCAAACGTAAAAGTTTAGTCTGAGCGGTAAATATATTGACCTGGGAAAAAAAGCTTAAAACGTGAAAAAACTTAGAATACTGAAACTTTGGGTATACACCTTTCAAGGTCAGGTTTATTTCCAGTCACAGACGCTAAAATAAACATGCATCGTTTTTGGCTTGGCTTTGATTGCCGATGTTGACCTTACCCAAAGCATTTAGGGCAGCTAATTAAGAGCTCTTATCCTTGTTTGATAGAAATTTTATAATCTAATCGAGGCAAATTATCTGTAGTATCCCAAATTGTTGCACACAGCTAAAAGATAATAAAAGCTACCCTGTTAGTACAAACCAATTGAGAACTTGATTACAATGTTAAGGAGATTACAGGTGTGTGTGTCTTTAAATCTTGAGCTGGTGAACATGAGTCAAAATACAATGCAGTGCAAAAATGCAATGAAATGAAATACAATTTAAGAGCTAAAATGAGAAATCTACTGGACCATTTTAATTTTAACTTTTGTCTCATTTACACTTCGTTTAGTAATTGAATAATGTAAATTACGCAATATAAATAATTCTGTGACACATTCCTAATTTTACATCAACTGAAACTGTTCAACAAGCAAATTTTTTACTTCAGCAATCGTAGAAATCGTGAATCTATTTCTAACGTTTAAGCCTCTGAAGTATGAAATAACTTTCAAAAATAAATATATGCAAATGTAGTCAGTAAAGTAAAAATATGAGAGCAATACCTAGAAAATAAAAAAGGGTTTCCCCTGACCTTTTTGCACTCGAAAGTAACTCACTTGAAGTAGGTATATTGCCGTCTTGGAAAGTTGCGCAAATAGAATGTTGATGACAGGCGATTTCCGCTATGCCAGACGCATAAAAACATGAATTATTCTCAGAAACAATCTACATTTATTTTGGAATCTCCTTTGAAAACAAAACCAATAGCTTAATTATAACTTGAAAAAGATATTTCATATCATCAAATTACTATCAATTGTTAATGTCCCCACAACTGAATTTCAATTGAATTTCATACTGGATTATTAAAACTCTATTGAAAGAAAATTGATGGAAAGTTAATGATCTGAAGGCCTGTAGGTAACAACACCAGATCAAGATTTGTTTTTTAATTTGGAACCAAAAGAATTCCACGCAGTGCTGTTGCCTTGCACAGAAGCGCAACGGGAAATTCTATTGTCATAAAGTTAACAGAATGTTCTGAGTCTGAGCCATGGGTTCAGTCAATTGAATGGAACTACAATTTGAACGTATCGTTTTAAATAAAATCAAGTATTTTTAACGATCAATTGAACAGGTTTCAGGGTCCACCACAAAATGTCATTTTTCGCAAGATCTAAATCTTCGGAATCTTTGCGAAAGGCTTTCGACTAATTTGAAGTAAAGTATAAAAGGCAAAGGAAATGAAATCATTACAAGCAGCTTATTTCTGTTGCTAATTTCAGATACGTCGCAGCATACAGGACAGGGCGAATCACATCTCAGACTCCACTTCAACGTCCACATACCCCAGCCTGCCGACCCAAAGAAACAAACCCATATACATTCTGCCAAACTCAAACTCTACAAATCCAGAGTTCTACCACACAACCTAAACTCTGAAGATCTTATAGCACTAGACTCTGGAGTCAGAGTTAATGTGTATCAACTCTTGGAAGATCCAGTCACACATTCAAGGAATGAAGGACCTCTGAAGAGACTAGTTGATTCT
>JBCAUI010528598.1:0-11454 GCA_038406195.1 Haplosyllis anthogorgicola | reverse complement strand
AAGTGGGATGACTGGATGGCTAGTTTTTCAGGTGGACGACCACATAGTCTTATCGAATTTCATTCGATAGACAATGATAATTACAACCGTTATGGCTGTTCAACCATTTCTTGTTTCATCTTTGTAATACTGTAAAACCTTTTGTGATTTTCATTAAATACTCTGTCACTAAACAATTGTGTTAATGCTTATCGAAAACTGAGCTTTCAGAAACCTTAGATTCTTTCACTCAATATTGAAAATCGTGACACTGAGTTGGACGTAAATGAAAGAACAAAAGACTTAAAGGAATTCTTTACATGACTACATTTAAAGTGTCCTGTTAAGAATTAATGTACTTGAATATTTATATTTTCCATTTTGTTCCCAGGTTTTGTGTGAAATGAGAACAGTGAAGACTACAAGCTAGTGATAGCGCGTGGAATGTTTTGTCGAGTGAAGTAACAAATTGTTGACCATGTACAAGAATACTGTGACCTATGTAAACATGAAGAGCAGGCCATAAATTTGATTTTCTCAGTGAAATAATATGTAGTTGCACTCCAAAGTGAAAAAAAGAATAGGCAGTGAACATTTCATTTTCTCGCAGTTTCAACATGGAAAATGAGAAAGAATACATGAGTGCTCCATTGCGGATTGATATGGAATTACCCGACATTAATACTACAGCGAGTGAGCATCCTACAAATAACGATGCTAAAGCAAACAGTGAAGAGACATTGGAAGAATTATCACGAGTCAGTTACGAAAGCGATCTTCAACACATTGATAACCTGTTGAAAAAATACCAGATGTATGATGATCCAGTAAATGAGGAATGTGATATAGAAGATGAAAAACTACTGCAGGAAACACACCTTGTAAAAGATGAAATAGAGGATGAGGCTCAACGCGAACGATGTTCTTCTAGTGACAGTGAGATATTGGATGATACTATGACACATAAGGAACAAACTGAATTCTTTGAAGAAATTGATAACGAGGACAGCTATTCTAGCCAACGTCATGATGAGCCAAAGGTGAACCATGAAGAAGAACAACCAAAAAGGGACGTATTCAAATCTCAAACCATTCCTGAGGGCAACTCTGTAAAAGATGCCCCTTGCTCGACAAAATATTCCACAGAGAATCCCTATCTTGGAGAGAAACAAGACATTAATGCTAATAGGACAAAGAATACAGAAAGCTTTGGTGTATCTTTGATTAATGAAACACATCAAAAGGATTACAGTCAATGGCAGCATGATTTTAATGAAGACGGTGCAACATTTCAAATATTTCAAGTGCCAGATACAGTTGAAACTGCCTTTTCTGGTGACCAATTAGACGAACCTAGACCTAGTGACGAAATTCCCCCGCAACCGCAAACTGAAATCTTGCCAGATTCTCCTCCGATTCCAGATGATATTTGTGATAGTCAAAATGTCAATAAGTCGCAAATAGCAGATGAATCCATGCAAAACTTACAATCGTGCAAATACAGACAAACAAGCATTGAACAACAAGTAAAATTGTACACCACATGGTATCAGAACATAAAAGATGCTTTTTCTCCTTTATCTTGTTCCTGTTGTAAGTATTTCTCAACACATCTAAAACTTAAATACAGCTTAAATTTGTTATTACTCAACCCTCAATTTTGAATTAAAAATAATGTTTGTGATAAAAATTATTATCTTTATTTACAGCTAGTTATAATGTTTTCTCAATGGCAAAGAAGTTGATAGTTTTGGTGCTCGTCTTGGTTTCTTTGCTCTACAGTGTGATGGTACCGTCTCCTGATTACGAATATGAGATCACAAAAGGATTGGGACCACAAGCACTTTACTACTACAAATTGATGGAAGGCAAGAAAGGTTACCATCAAGTGAACAATATGTTGTTTGACACAGGCCAGGTGTATCCACCTCCAAGGAAAGTCAAACCAACAATGCCGCCTTCTAAATACAGGAAAAGAAAGAAACGTCGAAGAAGAGTTCCCAGCCGCGTAAAAAGTGTTCTTCCGAACGTGGTAAAGCAGCGTGTGGAGGCTATCGAAAATAGGGAGCCAGTTAAGGTGCCATTGCAACATGTTCAGTTTGATGAAAAGCACAAACAATTTAACAAGGAAAGACAAACCTTTTTCCAAAATGATAAAGATAAAAAAGACTTTATGTATAAAAACATAGCTCAACATGGAAGAGATGCAAATAACAATGCAAGAAATTCGCCGCATAAAGCTGATACTGACAATAAGGAAAGAGATAGAGCCAATGTCCAAGGTAAGGGGCTGCCAGGGTGGTATTGCATAATTCAACTATCTTCCTTTGTCTTGATTTATATGGAATTCGCACAAAAAGTTGCAGTCACACAGTGCTGACATAATATTTAAATGTAGCAATCGATACTTTTTAAGTTGAATATTGAATTACATCCAGAATCAGAATCGATAGACCTTAGACCTCGTTATCTCTCCGTGCGGAGTGAAATGTCTACTTTGGTACGTGTACCAGTCACACAACGTAAACACTGATTTGTGTTAAATGACATAATCTAAATCGCGATACCAAAACATGCAAGAAGTAAGGAACATTGTTTTAATGACTCATGTGGATGTTATCCACACCAACAATAAAGAAGATCTAGTTCCGAAGGTTGATAATTCTCACGTTAGGCATGACTTGATTTTATGGAAGCACTCTATAGGGGCGGATGTAGGGGCAGGGAACGGTTGAAGTGTTGGGCTGCTGGATCTTTTAAGACTCTATCAAATCCTAAAATAAGTCAGTGTAAACTTTGCTCTCCTTAATCATTAAAAGCCACGCCACCTTAATAGCAATATGTAGGATCGAGATCAAATACTTTCGTTACTCTAAGGCAATCATAAACTAAATAAATGCTGTTGTGTATGTGTTTTGGAAACCGACCAACCAGTTATATGACAATTAACCCAATTAACCTCCGGTAAATTTCCAAATACATCTCTCTATTTCCCTTTCTCGTCTGTCTGTCTGTCTGTCTGTCTGTCTGTCTGTCTGTCTGTCTCTCTCTCTCTCTTGTAGTGTACTTATAAGAAATGTCTTTATTTAAAGTTAATGATCAAGATGCAACATCAGGGGAATTCTACAAGATTCTTCCGGGAGTAGGAGAGTTAAACATTCATCTTAAGAAGGAGGAATGTGGAGAATACTGCATGTACAGAATCGGATTTCAAAAACTGCCGGATGGACTGGTAATACATTGATCTTTAAAAATCTTCTAGCACTATAAAACCCTTTGTGATCTTTTCTAACCAAAATTATAAGGCTGAAAAAATCATTCGAATTGGGAATTTGCTTAGCATAATTTCTTTTTTATTTAAGTTTTAACCAATAGATATAAACCTCGACTCGAACTGGTTTTTCTTTTTGTATATTTGAGTCAATACTTGTGTTTCAGACCGAGAGTAGGATGGTTACGTGGCAACAATGGAAAGGGCAATACAGACTGACAGGCCTGGAGAAAAATTCTGCATATATGGTTGAAATCTGCAAATATGGTAACGAAGGCTCAACGAAAAAGTGCGATAAAATCGAGGTGCGCACTCAATAACTGAGTGAAAGCGCTAATTGTTGTGACATTTTCTTTCATTTTGATGTGTAAAGTACTTCTATCAATTAGAATTTTTTGAATGGTGGTATTATTTTTTTTTCCAACGCATGTGCCAAATATGGAGTCTTTCAACTAAACTGACTTACTTATGGGTATGATTAAACATTTTGAAAGTTCATGTAATATTTGTTCATATTCATGACATGTCAAATTGGGATAGTGCTGGTTTACGGGAACGCTGCAAGAGTCTACATTTATTTTCTAAGCTGACTTATAATTAAAAAAAATAGTTTTATATTTGTAGTGACCAGCGCGGGCTGTTTGTAGGTGTTTTACATTGAATGGTCTTGTTATGAATTCGCATTTCAGTATTCATAAACATTGTGAACGGTGATTGTTTTGTTTTTGTACATTTTGATTTTAAGCATATTGCCATTTTACCTCCAATTTTAACTTTCGCTTGCTCACCTGAAACTTTGAATTACGCTTTCCACCTCTTTCAAAAATAGGGAACTAAAAAAGAGTGGAATTGTTTTTTCTTGACGAACATTAGAAGAGGAATTACATGTATTATCATCATTTTTATCTTAGATGTAATAAAGTGAACGTTATTTTTTGCTCATTGCCGCTCTGCAAAAATATTGCAACGTAACGAACCAAATTCCAGCCTAACAAGAAAATTTGAACCGGACTAAACTGAGTAACGTTGAAATCTATAACAACTGATGGTCTTTGATTTAAATCGATTTAACTTTATATCAACAATTTCATTTGAGAACACATTTGAAAACTGTGTACATGTTAGTGCGAAAAGGTGTTGCCCAAATATGTACTGTATTTGTCGTTTTTCAATGCTCTTGCTCGAATTGAAGCGCACCCCTTTTTTGGGTTTACAGAAATGTTTGCAATTGTAGCCGTGCTTGTGGATTTCTTGTAACCACAATTAACGCATGTTGATGGTAAGCAAATATGAAAAGAGGTGGAAGCCAGACAGCAGCTTTTGCTAGCCTGGTTTGTGTTCTTGGTGTAAAATAATTAATTAATTACTTTGGTGGATATCATAGTAACAGGTTTGTTAGTTGCCGCTTATCTGTTTTTTTATGTTACATTTTAGTCAGAAATCTGATTTAAATGAGGCTCTCCTAAAAAAATAAAAAATAAAAAATAGGTCGATCGCGCATGTACCGTAAAAAGATAAATACGGTCCAAACTAAATAACATTGGAAATACCATCAATTAACCTATTTTTCTGGAAATGGCAAAACCAGATGTTGGCATCAGTCACTGGCGGATCCAGGATTTCCTGTAAGGAGGGGGGAGGCGCAAAAACTGCAAGAAAATGAAAAAAATTCCCTCCGTAGGGGAGCGTTTGATAACCCTCTCAAAGCGTCCCCTGTCGGTTCTTTCTTTCTTTCCTTTTGTTATTTTTTATTACATCTTTGGGCTCTGGAACCCAGCAGTACTTAAAAAAAGAAATTATTTCGCAGTGGAAGGTCCAAGGTTAGCGGGACAGATTTGATAACTAAATTACTATGCGAACAATCGAGGTTTTTCGAAATTCATCTCTGATAAAATTTTACTTTGGCAAATTTTGCCTAAATAGGCAAACAATGTTATACCATTATTGTTTTTAGCAAACTAAAATCAGTTACTTCAAAACCACCAATTTTAGTAATTGATCTAAAGTAGTCCTCCTTTTAAGCATTCATGTTAGTTATTTTACTAATAATTGTATAATTAATGTGAGATGACAATTTAATGTGGCCTGTTTAATTAGCCTTATGCTAAGTGGCTAATGTAGCCAATTTTGGACTTTGTCTGCAACAGTTTGGGACTGCCCCCTGTCTAGGTATGGCACCAGCATACACGGCCTTCACCCCCCAGCACACCACTACCAGCCTAATGGTCAGCCTTGACCTTCATCTGCCGCTAAGGCCCAGGCCTATGAATATGTATCATTCAAGGATCACGTCCTTGACCTATATTCCCCCTATATATAATAGCTCCCTGCCCACCTTCAGGCAGTGCACACTAGACCATCCTCATGCATGTATCATAAGCAATAAACGTAGAGTCATTGTAATGCCTCGGGTTAGTGTTATCTGTACTGCAACACGTAAGCATAACCCCACAACAAACTAATTCACCAAATTTACCTAATTCACCTAATTTAACAAATTTTTGAGACAGTTTAATTGGTATAAGGCATGTCTACCCATTGTTCTACAATTGCAGTTAGGATACAGACCAAAAATGGTATTGCCCTTGTATTAGAACTGCACTGATTTGGGGTTAAGCATACTGATATCAGTATATTACACCTACTAAAATTGCTGTGACCGCCACACTAAATGGTAGTAGACACACCAAAAATGGTACTAATGTAGCTCTTACCTAATTAGGTAAATTAGGTGAATTAGCTGGACATCGAATTTGGAAAAACCTCCTTTGAATCGAGTAACTTAAACACTTAACGTTACAAGCAATCACTTGACACTTATCAAGTTTAGATAAGAACGTTCAGTACATTAGAATAAGTCAAGGACTGAAGCTACCCAGATCGTGAGAGTTTCGACAGTCGAAGTAATGTACATGTCAACAGATGGTACTTCTAGCATATTTTTCTAAAAGATCTATTATTTTAGCTCACGAAAAACAGCATTCTTGAAAAATGTAGTTCTTACACTTAATACGAAAATGATTAATGCAAGAAACGATCCCTTTTAAGAAGGCACTACAGGCCTTCATCTCCTAACGGAAAGTGAAATCAATATGTTGAAAGCCAATCTCTATATGTGCCAAGAAATCCTTAGATCAATCATATCTTTAAATAAGAGTGTTATAGGACAGGAAAGATGCTATGGACATGATGTAATACCGCAGACAGATCAAGGCTTTGAACCGGATTGGATGACACCCACATAATTGATTTTTTTCTCGAATAATGCTAAAGAAAGTTTTTTACTTAAAACCTTAAGTCATACATTTACTTATAAAGGGCGAAGTATGTACTGATAATGTTCTACAACCATCTTTGCAACTTTGGGTGTTGACCTCTGTACAGAAGTTCTAAGTTTCCACAAAACAGCCTCACTAGAATCAATGCCTTATATGGCTCTACTGTTAACAGTTTACTTTCTTAGTTAGCAAATTGCGTATTTGTTGTACTTGTACGCATATATGTCCTTCGGACCGACAGTCGAGTTACATAAGGAAAAGAGCTGCGCTATTCGCAAACTGCGTAAAATATGGAAAACGTCAAGCTGTACATTTGTCGCTTTCAGTTCATTTCAATAAATAACTCATTATTCTAAGTAATAAGGATATCTTCTTTTGCTCAGTCCGGGGGAGTCAAAATTACCATCGTTTCTCTTCACAGACATGTGCCAATCTGTCCTTAATTTCCGATCGACACCAGAACATATTCAAGGCAGTTACACCATGGAGTATACATTGCTTTTTGCGAGAGAATTCTCGGAATAAAGAAGTGAGGATAGGAAAACCCTGATAGTTAAAAGCTGATTTGCCCTGTGATTGCACAAAACAATTCTACAACAATAAGAAGAAACCTTGGCACTGAAGGAGTAGTCATTTGTAGGCTAATAGTGTAATGAATTTCTCCCTGAGGAATGATCACCGGTCTCTGATTAGTACTTTCAATCTGGAATTAGCCAATAATTCTGCAACTGGGATTAATCTGCAATGGAGAACCTTATTTTGCTTAGATAAATATAAAAGAGTCAACATAAAAAATTCACCTGTAATGATTGTTAAGACAGAATGCGTATTATAGATTTCATTATTCCTTTACTTTTCACATCTCCTTCATCTTTGTTGTAGACAAAAGTAAAAATCTTCATTGAGCTGGTGTTATACACACCTGGTCAGTGAAATATACCCATTCACACAAACCAAGTCATCAAGATTTCAACACTGTTTTGTACATTCATATAAATTTTCCTCACATGGAACTAAAGTTGCCAAAAGTAGATTACTTTCTAACACCGAGATCATAATTTGTAAATGATAGGCACTTTGTTGATTACAAATGATACTAGTGTAAATATTGCAAAACGCTATCACCTGTCGTTTGTAATTGGTACGCATCTACGTGTACATGTATTCGGAAATACTGAAAAGATTTAAAAGGTTAGCAAGGCTAATTGCCGACTGCTGTGCGCACGTACACAAAAGAGCACCCGTGTTGACCACAGTGTGCATGTGCTGCACTATAGTGTAACCCATGCAGAAAAATGAGCCTTACATAGCCGACTTATAGTCGGAAATTGTACGTAATAAATATACACAATAGTCCAACTGTAAGGGTAAATTGTAGTGAGCATATGTTGTACAAAGGTTATGTACACATAATTACACAAAGGTTATGTACACATAATTGCCCACGAGTCCATAAAATCTACATTGTAATCCTTCAAAGCTGTCATTTTATCGTAAAATCTGGCCACTGATTGTCGTGAGAATACACATGTACCATTTGGTTTCGTTTATGGTAATGCACTCTCATCACAACATTTGGCCTAAAATAGATCTGTATTTTATCGACGATAATTTAACGGGGTTTTTTTTGTTTTGTTTTACAGCTCCTCTGACCGTCATCCCCTTTACTTTACAACAGTCAATTTTTCAGAGAGGCGAAAATGGTAATTCAATAAACAGTGCGACAGCCTTCTGGATGCGTATGAATGGAATTGATCTTTAATCTCTCGGAGTCAGCTTTGCTCAATATCCTTAATCCGCAAAAGTTCAAACCTATTCACGACCATGCACAATGACAATGTAAACATACTCGATATTACTTTTATCCATTTTGCCTTAACCCTCATCAGGCCTAACTAAACTTGGCGTCTGGAACATAACTTGGGCAAAAAATTCATTAATGATTGCTTGGCTGCAGCGTTGTGCTACTGCATTGTCTACATGGATTACTTCCACTATTTACATCCTACGTTTGAATAATCTCTACTTCACAGTTATTCATAACGCTTTAATTCAATCCCAGCAGACACTCACGGACGAATGATTTATACATTCCTGTCAGTCAATGCTATAAATAATTTTCCGCAATTCAAATTTAGTCTACATAAAAATTATTAAGACTAATCTAAGCTGCAAACCCCGTCAAGACGTTCAGCATGGAAGGAAAAAATTAGCCAGATAAACCTTCCAAGATGTTTGGCTTGGCATTAAATTTCCATCTTCTACGTCGGCAATATCTGCTGTGTTTTTACATGTTATCGATCTGAATGACTTTATTCCAAGGATGACTTGCTTTGTGCGATCACCCAAAGGTTTTCGCACAAAGATCAGTGATTCGGAGCATCCAGTGTGGAACTATTGTCGTACCGTTTTACAGTAGACAGGGGGTCCGCGTTGAAAGTAAGACAACTAAGCAAATTTAGTTGGCAAGCTAATTTATTTAATCAATCATACAAACAGCGCACCAGTGCATTACTAGAGTCAAGTCTAATCAAACAAAAATTCTCTTAGTGAAAAGATTACATTCCCTTAAATACTTAATTTCTACATGCTAGAGTGCAGATTGCTAAATCATTGGATCATATCATTGTAACGGTGGGTGAACTTCATGCAAGTCACATTTCACGCGCGTGTCTATAATTGGTGAATTACTTTCATAAATTTTGTGGGGGCTGGCACCAGTTGTATGCGTCAGTCTTGATTTATTATGTGTCTCACTTTATGACGACCCATCGCCCTGGGTTACGACACTATGCACGGGAGGTTACTCAAAGACTGGTTAAACCACACGTTGAGGTTCTTTCTTAATCATTTGAATTACATCTAAATGTTAGTATTTTTATCGCGTGACGATCGGACATGCAGCCATCATCACATTTTGGCCCTAAATAATCCCATAGTCTCATGACAGAACTTACTGACGTGACCAACTCTGTCATATTTTGCCGTGCCACTTATGCACACGCTATCAAAGTGTATTTTTGTTTGCTTGTTTATCTTCAATTTTGATGCCAATGCGAGAAATGTTATCCTGTCAATTAAATAATAAAGAAACCTGACACAACAGTCTGGATTTGTAACGTTCACTTAACCTTATTTACACCTGTTATTTATCTGAATTACTCGAGATATTTCATCTAACCACAATTTGTGTCTGTAATCGAATATATGATTTCAAAAAATAAATAAAGTACAATAAAAATAAATGTTATAAATAAAATACTCTTAAAAACCAGTGACGGAACCAGGACTTCTCGACAGAGGAGCGGAAATTTATATTTTTACTTAAAATTTCACATTTTCTGTGAAAATTTCATTTCATGAAAATAACGAAAACATCCCTTGCGCACAGTCCTGGATCCGCCAATGATTACAGTGAAGGGAAAAAAGTATACCTTCAGTTAACGTAAAAGGAAACCTTTCAATGGTTCAGGTCCATAAGGAATCTATTTGTACTTCATAATTGTACATTTAATCACTTAAAGCAAAGAGGATTGCTCAGTCTATGACCGCAAGTAAATGGTAAACGAGAGTTCAAACCTACTAATGTACATAAGCCGAGATTATGAAGTGAGAGCAAGCTCAAAGGATTCAATACCCTGTACATCATTATTTTTAATCAAGACTTATTTCCTCTCTATTCTGCGTATTAAATTCTCTCACAGGGGACAGCAATATTGGTTTTCTGGTTCTGAACAAGTAACTAATCATCTAGCAGTCATAGCAGTCTGTGTGGAAATAAATGCGTAATAAATTTTTAACTCCACTATTTTTAGTTCCAGGTGTAGTGTGTTCACTTTGTGACGTGTGCACAAACAACATAACAGCTGAAGACGGTAGACGGTAGTATGTTATGATGGGATAGAAACATCTGCTAATTACTGGCTAACGTAACAAGATTTTTCAGTAAATTCTTTTGATAATTAGAATTTACCGTCTAACACGCTTTCTATTCGACGTAAATCTATTTATTCAAGCCCATCTCATACGGATGCACTTCACGACCGATGTAATTCATCTCACAATATAAAAGAAACTCTTGGCAAGATATCAAGATTTATTTAAAAATATACTTTATTCTGAAGTATCATTTGTTTACAAAACAATGGTAGCTGTAGCTTTTACATTAATTCAATAAATGTATGGAAATATAATTTAAAATCCTGTTTTGTATACACTCTGTAAGTTTATATCCGTACATAAATCCATTTTAAAAGTATGAGTGTCTTTGCTTCTTTTGCTTTGTTCGACATCCCACGTTGAACACGACTCCATTCTTTTCTACGAAATATCCTCAATATATTAATTCAATTGGTCTTCGTTTATTATAACGAAGACTATTAAATAAACATTTACGGTCTGCTTAACGTTAACTGTCATTCCATTTCACTTTGGGAGCTCCAGTAATTTCAGCATAAATATATGCACAAAGCTTACGAAATCGCTCCTCTTTTTCTAATGTTTACTTTTCTTTTTGCGTTTCTGCTTTTTGGATTTTTTCTTTTCTGTTTCAGAGTCTGACGAATCACTATATGAGGAAGAGGATGAGGAAGAAGAGGAACTGTCTGAACTGTCCGAAGAAGAACTTCCCGAGGAAGAGCTGTCTGAACTGTCTGAATCAGAGTCAGTTTCTTTGTCTGATCCAGTGATCGTGGATGAATCTGAATCTGAATCTGAACTGCTCTCAGTGTCGGATCTGATGTAGAAGAAGGAAAATGTAGCAAGTTAGGAAATGGGAAACACTATGTAATATCTCAAAAATAGGTCCAGATGGACCTGAGCTCATTTGGCATTATCGAAAGACTACGATAATATTGGTTACAATATCACATGGATACAAATAAAGTGTCTAAGATCAAATCCCAAATATATGATCTATGAAAAATC
>JBCAUI010528587.1:0-11455 GCA_038406195.1 Haplosyllis anthogorgicola | reverse complement strand
ATCCGCAAACGGCAATTAAATAAACGCTCGATTGGGACAATTTAAGTAACAGAAGATAACGTGTACTCCAATTGGTTGGATTTACAAAAAAACCCGATTTCTTTTGGAAAGTAGCATTTCAGGAGAAACCTCTGATACGTTTTAGCTTTAAAATTACAAGATCATTATTATGTATTTGATTATGCATTATTATTATTATTATGTAGCATCCTAACGATGACCACTTTCACTTATTACAAATAACCATTTTTGGTAACAACTATTGGGTATGTTATTAATAATATTCCTTAGAAAGCTTTGTCAGATTTGGAAGGCAAGAGGTAGTCAGATTAATCTTTAATACCTGTTGTATGAGGACAGTAGGCTCCTTTCTTTATCACAGTCTGTATGCTCCCCACTCTACAGTTTCGTAAGTTTCCATTGGTTACCACGAAAATATATTCACCAAGTCCCACGTCCTTAGCTGTTTGAAGGTTACCATAGCGACCAACATGAACAAGATGTTCCCTTGACAACAGCAGGCTGTTACCATCATCAGTCTGTAGTTGTATGTATGCGTGCTGTGTCGTTGCATCTGCATGTCCTGTAATGTATTCGTGAAAAAACCCAGGTAAAACATACTTCAAGTTAAGCACTTCACTCTTACCAAGGTGTGAAATTGGTACCGGACTGTGCGAAAAGACACCACAAGGGTTAATTTACATCAAGGTTGGTTAAGATCTCAAATGGCCTTTGGGATTGAAAGTGCAAACATTATTTTTAAATTTGTTACTTTGAACTTATGATACCATAAATCTGCGGCTTACCCAGCATGAAGACCTCTTCATAACGTAAAGCTCCCTCTGCTGATGCAGTCAGGATCTTGTCTCCCACTCTGACATCTGATATCTTGATTTCTCCCCTCTTCTCTTCAACTGCTGTTGCATCAGCCGGGAAGCACTTTACATCTTTAGCCAGCTGCCTCAGGGATTCTTCATTCAACTCTGTGTAGATAACAATGGACTTGCCAATCTTTTCTTCATCAAAGTAGGCTTTGGCATCATCTGACAGCTGTCCTAGAACTTTAGGTGAAAGTTCCTTAATAGTGTCCTTGTAGCCATTTGCCTTCATCTGTTCTAGTTGTGATATGTCCTTTGATTTGGCATATTCAGGAGCCAGATCCCTCACACAGGCGGTCAGGATGTCAATCAGCTCTCCCAGGTAATTTTCATGCTCCGACTGTTCCTGTTCAACGTGCGTGATCCAATCATCTCTCAGAGCTTCTATTTTCATTCTGTTATCTAGGCTGTTCTCTGGGTGAAGCATCATCATTCTTCCTACCTGTTGTATGGAGTTCCTTGCTATCTTATCTAGTAGACTAAGTTTGCCCTCTGCAGTAACAAATCTCTGGAAATAGCTGAAGGCAGCTTGATCTCTTTTCTCCAATTCTTGGCAAAGTTCGCCCGTAACATATACCATTCCATCCTTGAAGTTCTTCTCATCTTCCCTTGTTATTTCGTCCAGTTTGATGTACCTCAGGTATCTGTCAGCTAAGAATTCTGAAGCATGGGTTGTGTACATTTTCGCCAGTTCATATCCTTTAATTTCTAATTTGTTTTCTTGATATGCCATGTAGGCTATGGTGAGACTGTGTAATCTGTGTGCTCTTCTCTCATTCATCAGTGTTATCTTTCTGGAAATTGTTTTCTCATTTTCAATATTACTGAAGAAAATAGCTTCAAACAACGACTCTTTGGCTAGTTTTCCCAGTGCAGTTGATTTTGCCTCTGCTACTTTAATCTTGGATAAAGTTTTCAAAGTATCTTGTCCTTTTCCCGCCATTTCAAGTTGAAATCTCAAATCTTTTTCAACTTGTGTAATGCATGTTGTGAGATCTTCAGTGAAGACATCATCCATAATCTCTTTTCTAAGATTTTCTACTTCAGCACTGCTCATTTTCCCCGTGTTGTCTTCAGCAACATAAAGTGACCAGAGTCTGGCATAATTAGTTGCTTTCTCATACTGTTCAATGTTTATCTCTTTTCCTCTTGGGTCAACATCTTTTTCCTCCTTTGCTTGTTGTAGTGCTTTCTTCTGCCATTCCATTCTGATATTTCCCAGTTCCTTCTGACTGGTCTCGTCCGCAACCTCTGCCACAACAAGTGATGCTGCTTTGTTGATCACTTCAACTATTATTCTCAACACAGGGTTGTTATTGGCTGTGGTGGATGCTTCTATTCCTGCCTCAAAAATAAGCATCATTTCTAAGGTTTCCTTCATTGCAATCAGGTGGCTGCGGAGCTGTGCCTCAACTTTGTTCCTCATATGAATGTAATCATCATCATCCATGGTTTGAAGCTCTGATTCTTCTGTATCCCTAAGGTTGATATTTGCTATCAAAGATACGGCTTGAGCTGCATATTCTAGGGCCAAATCGAAGTCCTGTAACTTCCATCCCTTTTGTTTGATGAGTTGTCTCACTTTCAATTTTTCTTCTTTTATCTGCTTTCCTATCAAAGCCTCCATATCATGGAGTTTCTTTCTGATGGTCTCTATGTTTCCTTGATGGCATTTTACTTGTTCTGTTTCTTCTTGTTTCATTTTTTCATACTTCTCTTTCATGGCTTTCTTCTCTTTATGCACACCATACCATTCAGCTGGTTTCCACTTCACTGCCTCCTTTTTAACTTTGTGTTCTTGCTCTTGTTGAAGTTGACTCTGCCTCCTTTTGGCTGCTCCTTCCACCACTTCAAATATTTTCTGCTCTTCTTGTTCTATTAACCTTAATTTGCCAGTTTCTAAAGTAACTGCTTTCACAAGACCTCTTGTAAAATCTAGCAGAGGATCATCAGGTAATTCAAATAGGCACAGTAATATCAATATACCTTCCTGGAGTTGTTTCACCTGACCCTCAATTGAGTTTATCATATCAGTAAATTCTGTTTGAATTTCCCTCTTTATCCTAGTCAGCTGGAGGTTTCGTAGATATGCATCTGAAAAATGATCAGCTAGGCTTCTTGCTTTATAGATGGCTTCATGACTCTCAGCAACTTCTTGTTCCAATAGCCTTTCTCTTGCCTTTTCCTCCTCTTCTTTTCTTAATTTCAGTCTCTTCTCAGCCTTGTCAAAGTACTTGTTCTTGAAGCATTTGGCATTATTTTTGGTCTGAACAACATCTATCAGGTCAATCAGGGCATCTCTTTGCTTCAGCCTTTCATATTCACTTCTGTACTTGTTATTCACGGCCATCACATGTTCAGATACATCATCTTTCAGGAACTTCTTCATGGATATCGATTCCTTATCTTTATCTGCGGCTGTGTTGGTTCCATCGGCTGGTGTTTCTGAACGTTTGGGGCTGACATCTGGGAGACCAGCCAGATACTCTGAGAGGGAAGAGTCTCTGAAGGTGGCATCAGCGTGCGTTAGGACAACCACAGTGTGATGCATAACATCCTCTCCAAAGTGTTTCTGAAAGTTAAATATTGTACATTGGTCTCTTGTGATGTATCAGATCATGAAATTACTATAAAAAGTTTAGCGCACCAAGAGAATAGAGATTTCATACTGAGCTCATTCAATTCAACTGTCAACTCCTGAAAATTTTTGAAACGAGGATAACAAAGTAGAGAACGAATTAATTTCATGCTGAGCTTTTGATGTGCTATTGTTCAAAAATGATAGGAATTACCATATGTGTGGGGCGCTAAACTTTCGACATTAATTTCATGATCTGATATCACATCTAAGTTTGTTGATGAGGCCAGACGGTTTACCTGTTGGATTACCTTTCAATGAAGGAAATTTCTAAGCAATTTGCCATTTGACAAAAGTTTGATATTTACAAAATCAGTACAACTTTGCAGCGAAGTGTGCAAAATGTATGCAGCAAAATCATACAATACATAACTGACTAACCAGCAATCAGAAAAAAACCCAGAATATTATCCCTTACCCCACCCTATTCTACCTTGATTTTACGCAGAGTTTCCTGCTCCTCCTCGGTGAACCTGCTGTTAGCGCTGTTGAGCACGTAGATAAAGGCGTGCACTCCGTTAGGGAACGTCTCCAGGGTTTTAGCGAGCTCCAGCAACACTCTGTCCTCCGAGGTTTTCGTGTCGAACAACCCGGGCGTGTCTATGATACGGATGGTGCGGTCGTCTAACTGTAAAGTGAATAAATGATTTAAATCGATCAAATAAACTATGAATAGCCACTGCTAAAGATAACGGCCGTGATTCAACGTTTTTCACCACTTGTTTGTTTTGAACAACTGTCAGATTTCTTTCGCGGTTAATGTAACATTCTCCTTTGGTTGATTAGTTCGTGCATAGACGAATTGAAATTTTATTCCTTGATGACAAGGAAGAATATAGTTCTTGATGTTTTATGGATTTTGTGTCCCTTACTTTTACTTAATACAATATATCCAGATGGACCTGAGCTCATTTGGCATCATAAAAACACTAAGACAATCTAAGCCACAATATCAGACTGATACAAGTAAAGTGTTTCAGATGAAATCTCCAAATATATGGACCAATGAAAATATATGTGGCATCAACACACATTTTACAAGAAATAAAGAGGGTACATAGTTGTATAAGACTGTCAAAAATGAAGTTCCATCAAATGCATATCAATTCAATGAAACTGGCAGAAAAACTCAACTGCGGCTTCTAAAAAGAATAGCATCCGGCGAAAAATTCACTCTTTTCTCTACCATGGATTTCCTTCTAAGTTCAGTAACAAATGTAATCTAAAAATAAATCAGAAAAAGCTCACGTGCAGTGTTTTGTGCTTGATAACTTCGGTTACGGATTCAGGACCTCGAACCTCGTCAAACACCTGTTCTCCAACCAGCAGGTTACCGGTCGCGCTCTTACCCACCCCCGTCTGCAAAAAAAATTACAAAATACTGTCTCTGTATGCATTGCGGGGCGGATCCAGATTTCTCGTTGGAGGGGACCGCGGCGCCTTGAGGTAGTTGGAGAGGGTGCCTTTTGATATTTTCCTCCAAAAGTCTCTGAAAATGAAAGAAAGTTGGGCCATTGGAGGGGATACGCACTAACGTTGCCCCCTTGATCTGCCACTGTATTAGATAAGAATAGGCTACTGTTACAGTTGTTCATTTTATTTTTTTCTTTACTGTTTAATGGCAAAGAATAATGGAAAGAAAAATGCAAGATGAAAACCCTCTGGTTTTACAATCCAGACATACATTCAAGCCAAGTCCTGAACAGGGATGCCACAGACACAAAATAAATATTTACATTCTGGGTCCATATTCATTAACAAGTAAAAATTAAAATTTCTCATTTTCCTAAATATTCACTTGGTTTTCAGTAATTTATAGTAAAATCTGTCATTTGCGACCACCCACCATCCATAAAGGATAAAGGTGCGTTTGGTTCGGTAGCATCTCGTCTCAAATGGCAAGTGGTCGCAGAAGACAGTCGTCGTAAATAACAAGATTCACTTTATTGCATGGGGCAGCCAACTTTTTATACAGTACTCACCTTTCCAACAAGCACGACCCTCAGTTCCATTTGGTGACATACCCACTTACAGTTGTTCTGTAGGAATGCAATTGTGTTCTTCTTGAGGATAGTTCTCTCGAACGAAGCATCTATTTCCTCCTTCTTTTTCGCATCTTCTTTTTTAATGAGATGTTCAGGGTAACCTTCCTCTTTAAATTTCTTCCACTCCTCTTCTTTCAGTACAGTGTACTCGTGCGGTTTAAACTTAGGGGCCTGTAAAATGTGTAAAGTTCACTATGTGCCCATTGCTTTGAAATAGAACACAGTCCATGATGAAAAGCAATTTGTTCTATGACAATTGAAATAAAAGGCTAATATGTTGATTGTTGACTTAGAGCCTGGAAAATCAATAGGCACTCGATCCTCAATGTGCGTGTACCAGTGCAGTCACAAGTTGCACAAATTTAAAAAGGCATTACTGACTTTGTTGTTATCAGTCAGCAAAAATCAAACAGGCTAAAAACGGTTCCTGCGCAAATGTTCAACTGCTCCGTCCATTGTTCTGTAGCCTCGCAACCCATTCATTCCATCCTCACTCGTAGAAACCTTTTTAGTTTTAATATAGTATTTCTAGAAAAGTCACTTTTCAGTTAACTCGAAACCCCAGGCAACCTTCCAGAATAAAAGTCGAGCTGAAAATCTTAAACACATTTACAAATATTCCATCCGAGGGTTAGGTACTTACGTATGTGTCTATGATTGCGTTGATTTTCCGTGTGAACTTGGCCTTGGACTCACCGAGCCGAACCCTCTTGTACCGATCCTGTACGTTCTTCAGTGATCTACTGAACTCGTCCTCACGCCGACATCTACAAAACATGACCACTGCAATTCAATAACCACACTTAGAACGAGAAAGACGACCTGTCTGTGTACAAAGCCTTATGCCACGTTTTACCAACTGTTAAGGGACAAACTGTTCAAATGGCAATGGCTTTAAATCAAAGTAAAATCATGATCATGATGGATGTGAGGAGTTTACTATTACATAACAGAAGGAGAAACTCACATATCCTTCTCATCGCTACAGAGAGCCGAAATGCCCTCTATCCGGCATTCACCTCAATAATTGCCTTTGGTAGGTGATAGAGGAGTCTTGCACAACTGCCGATTGTGCTGGAAATGTGCACTGAGAGTTGAATGTTCTGAATGCACAGAGAGGAACTTATACGTCTGCCTCAACATATCAGCCTATATTTTCACTGCTGGTATTGACCATATTTCACATCAATTGTTTATCCAGGATTTGAATTGTATGCACCAACCTGTACGGAGGATGAAAACCTAAATTTGGCAAAATGTTGTTAAAATCCCCCCTATCCACATACCTATCCAGCACTAGGCTGATGAAGTCCACGTAGCTTTGTTTGACTCCGGACAGTTTGTCCTGAAACTTCTCGAGTTCCTCCTCAAACTCCTGGTTACCCTCAATCTGACTCCCGTGTTCGTCCCAGTACTCGTCTAGAATGATCTCTGCTTCACATAGATCATCCAGTTCCGCCTCCAGGACCTGGTAACAGATTAATAAATCTTTTTTTATCATTTGATTTATCTACTTTTGATGGCAACAGTCGCAGTACCTTCTCTGACCAGCGTGCAATCATTTGTGAGGCTGAAGGTACCCCCGCTTTGGACTGAAGGATAACTCTGCTACGATGTTTCAAGTCAAGAGCGACTTATCATGATATCTTTAGCTGATGAACCTCACATCTCACATCCCCTTTCGAACAATGGTGCAAGTAAGTTCCGTTCTTGATAAATATGAGTCATTAGAACTTGATGGGTTAACATTCCAAGCAAAATGGTCAATGGCCGCATGCAAGCTAAAGTTGTTTACTGCCCACACAAAATGTATTAAGAATTGTGCCATGATAATAACAAAGTATACCTTAAGTGTTGTCATTTTGTGTACATAAAGCCCTTACGCACCTTGAGTTGTGCAGAAGAGCCGACTGTCTCTCGTTCTGCGTAAGCCGGGAACTTATCCTGCAGTCCAATGATTGTGTTCAGCAGCTGCAGCTCATACTGAAATAGAAGCAACACAAAAGGCAAAACTACAATTCAAAGCCTTACTTAAGAAACCGTGCAAACAGCAGGTTCATCTGATTCACCTGGTTTAAAGATTACTGGCTTGATATAAGCACCTGTGGTCCCAATACTTTTCAAATGTATTTTGGTTCAGCCCCTCCAGTGTGTAATTAATCAATCGATCCAGAGGGGTATATTTTCCTTCATGTTTCTTTGTGTTAGCAAAACTTAAAATACAGACTTTGTGTAAAAAAAACACAACGTGAAATCTAGAGCTGCAAATAAATGGGTGGGGTTGGGAAAACGTGCCTCTCAACCCAAATCCATTACCTCCAGAGTCTATTGAACTGTTCATACCTTTAGTGACACGCCCTTCTCCTGACATTTCCTCTTCAGCAGGGCAGGGAACTGCTGGATCAGGTCCAGGAGCTCCTGCAGGGACCCCGGCTGTTTGACCTGACATCCCGTGGTGTAACACCGGACAGTGACCCTACTGTTTTCTGTGCTGATCCGATCCACGTCCTCCCGTAGGTGCATGTGAAGGAACCCCAGTTCCTTAACAGCATTGCCCGTATTAGTAATCTCCGATTGACTAAAATAGAAAGCATATTTCGGTCCCAATTACATCTGTTAGAATTTGGATGTGACGAAATTTGTTTGGCTCCTGATCATTAATAACTTTCATAACGATGGGGTAAGTGTTTTAATTTCACCAGTCTAGAGGAAGTTATCATCTCCCAAAAATATAACCAATGACGGAGCAGAACTCAGGTCCCCTGTAACCCTGGTGAACAAGCAAAAAGTAGATTATCACCAAGCACGATCGCAACTGTCTCTAGTCATCGTCCACCTCCTCCAGAACATTTTTTTATCCACCTTACAGCATAAGATAGGTTGGATATGGAATTCAAAACCTAACCAAAGACGTTCATACATTTTCTACCTGTATTTGACTCGTTTACAGTTCGTCACTTTGATGCTAGCGATCAGCTCCCCACCAAATGTTACGCTTTGTACGAAATGCGTATATGACGTCAGTTCCTGTTCCGCCAGCTGATAAACCCGAACACTGACTGCATCTTTACGCACACTCTCACACACCTGGGCAAATATAGATTGGCTCAAGTTTACAAAGCAACCAGTAATACTTTTCATATAAATTAAACGATGATTTTCTGACCGGGGCCTTTCATTATGATAAATCAATCTAATTGATGCAACGAAGTGTATGTTTTCTTCTGTGCAAACCTATTGCTGTGAGAGTACATACCGTATACGATCAAAATAAAGTGCACGCCCTAATTAACGCGCACTCCCTTTTTTCAGGTGATCTACTGACAGATTTGAGTTCATCTATGGATATTTTCCAATCACTGCTAAGATTCTACAGTAAACATTGCCCACTTTTTCATAGGTGGCCCATCGAAAACTGTCAAAATTATTTTAGAGACAGTATTTAAATAAAGTGCACCCTCTTTATCATATACGGTATTTTTGCTCTGGACTTTATGCAGTCATCGTACTACTATTGATGTAATATGCCCGAGGCCTGAATCTGCATATTACATCACTACTACTTGTCTCGAGTTCTGCATGCCTCACTTTATCAGATGTAAAATTGGAACTAGTTGAAATGTGTCACCAGATATCTACCTGTATGGTGATGCGACCTACCAAGTCACAAATCAAGTAAAGACTCCAATACAGTTTGCTGTAGATATTTGCCTGGTTTTATGATGATCAGTGAATTTCTTGCAGAATATCAATTTAAGTCTTACGTTTTCGCATCTCAGTCGCACCAATATTTCTGCCGTATCATCGGTCGCGCAATCTTTGCTTGTTTGAGACAGGTACTCAGTGGGGCCATCTGGTGTCAGTATTCCGGCCTTGACCTTTAAAATGGTTCTATCTGACACTCCGAGGAAGTCACGCGATTCTTGCGCGTTGTCAACCTATTGGACAAGAAAGATGAACATTTATTACTCTGAGAAAGATTTAGTGTTACGGATACAGGACCATCTTTCCCTGCAATAAAAATCAAAATATAAAGTTATCTGTCTATTATTATCTCGCTACCCATCTATTATTTGAGGCGCAACGTTGTTCCCAACAGATTTTAGATTTTAGACTCAGTGTCAAAAGTTAGGAAAAAGTTGACCAGGACCCCCCCCCCCCCCACACACACACCCGGACTGGGGACTATTCTTGGAAAAAGTCGGGGGAGGAGGGACGCATGAGGGTCAGTGCTCCATATCTAGACACCTCGTTGTTGTTTTTGTTGAAAAGTTACATCACAACCAACAGCATTGTTATCACTGTGAGTTTGTGATGTTGAATTAGACCAGCTATGGCTTACTGGGGCAGATGGATGCGGAAGTTTCTGAACCTGTCTCATAATTTATGTGATGGTTTGATGTGGCATTTTTTGAAAATCCATCATGAATTAACAGTGATATCTCCTATTTTGAGAATCGGTACAGAGTCCTCCTTGTCTATATTTTGTGCTTGGTACATTGAGAAATATGACACAAGATAAACCTCTGTGTTTGTGTCAAAGGTGAAATAAAACAATGTCTAATGCGCGATACCCCACACATTTGAAGAATCGCTGATCAATTTGACTTTTTTGCATCCTGATCCATGATGACCATCGGGGCAGGGGTAGTGGGTCAAGAAATTTCAAACTGTACAGCTATTTTCAAAAAACAAATGAATTACTGTCAAAAAGTTTGAAATCAGAAAACATGCAAATAATTTATCCGGAAAAAAGAAGGGGTTGCCTCAGAGGGTACTCTAATTGGGGTAAATACGGTAATACAAAACACGCTCCTACCTGCTTGTACTCGAAGTAAATGTTGTTGTTTTGCTGAGATTTGATAGTGTCGGGGTTGAAGATGTCGGGTCCGACCTCCCGGGTGTCAACGTTAATGCATCGGCCGAGGCGCACGGTGGTACCGGCCTCCAGCCCCGGGATCACGAACATACCGTGCTAAGTAAGTAGATAAATAAATAAATAAACATTGAATCCTGTGCATTACGACCGTTTTAATTTGAGACCACTTTTTAATTAATGCAATAATCAAAAGCAAACTTCACTTCCATTTGCGTGGGACCAAAATATTTTGCTGGAGACACTTCCAACTCAAATTATCCTTAAATGTTTCATAACCCCAGCTCCTAAATCGCCCCATTCCCCCGAAAAGAATACTTAGGAATGGCCAAGCGTCTCTGGCGACAACCCCCCCCCCCCCCCCGTAACGTCACATTTTACTTTGAGCAGTGTCGCTACGTGATGTTGGAGTTGTCTGAGTTGACATCACGTTTCAGCCCAACAAACATAATCAACGATTTGAATTCAACTACAGTCAAACCTGTGTTTTACCTGTGCTTTAGGGATTGGCTGCAACATAACAACTAAAGCCACAGTTTATGCTACGATCTTTCAAGATCATCGAGTGGTTACAACCATAAATACTGTTGGTAAATAAAAGATTTTAGCGCGTACCAATTTTAATGTGCACCGGTGAGATTTTCAAATGGATCAGTAAAAATATCCGAAAGGAAATGGTTGTACTGTAGAATTATCCGCTTTATGTAAAACGCTTTCATATAAAAGTAACTTACGAATAAAAGACTTCAGAATGCAGCAATACAGCCTTTATCCGTACATGGTATCTGATAAACAAACCAGGAAGCAATGTCACACTTCAGGTAAAAGATAAATTTACCATTCTAAATCCAGTGCAGGGGAAATCCCGGCCCGGACCAGACTTACGCAAACAGCTGTATTATCTTGCGGTGTGCGCTGTTTAGCTTGTTATAAGCTTGTTACGGATTATTAGAAATAATAATAAAAGCAATAGGTTTGCTTTAAACCGAGAAAAGATTGTACTTTATTTCTTGCAAGT
>JBCAUI010528586.1:0-24117 GCA_038406195.1 Haplosyllis anthogorgicola | reverse complement strand
ATGTACATACGTTCAGCACTCAATAAAACAGTCTAAGGCAATACCGCTCGTGTCTTATTATTTCACCCTTAGACACTTGGCATGGAAAAATGAAAATTCATTCTAGTTTCAGCCCTAATTTGACACATTATGTTGTGATACCATGGAAAAAAAGTTTTATGACATCATTTTGTAGGCTTATCACTGAACAGTAACTGTTATTTAACTATTAATTACATTTATTTGATCCCCATTACATTCAATTTAAAAGAATTTGGATTTATAAATAAAATTGATTTTCCAGAACAATTTTGCAATTGTTGAACAGAATTTTTTTTGTTGTCTCATGCAATTTGTTTAAAAAAAGAGAGACATCCTTGATATGTGAATTTCTTGATATGTGACAAAACAACATACACAAGTTTCCGTTTTAATAAAAAAAATAATATTTCATGTTAATGACCACATCGTCTTCATTCAATAGAATAGTACACAATTGTATGTTTACTTTACCTTTTATTTAGCTATACTTATTTTGATAATTGGTCCGATTAGCCTGACAAACTGGTCCAAAAATCCCTTTTCATATTGGTCCGAAAAGCCATTGGTCCGAAGTCAGCGGCAACAGACCACCCCCCACCCTCCCCACCCCAAACCCTACCCCACTAACAGTAAGGGATCTCCCACATATATAATTCATCCATTGTATTTAGTGAATTTTGTTTTCAAAAAAGGCATATAAAATGAAATTTTACCATAAAAATATCTAAAATGCTTGTATTTACACAGTATCTTGTGAACTGGTAATTACCAATTTATGAAGCGTATTTTTTAGATTTTTATTTTCAGAAATTTATTGTTCTCAATATTAAATCTGTCTCAACCATAGATATAAACAGCAAACTAGGGCATGGCCCACACACTAGATAGCTTGGCTTGTGTACACAACACAACACAGCTATGTGACAGTATGGAGGCAGCCATTAGGGGTGTTTGCATGACGAGAAGCTGCAGAACATATATATTTTAACTAAACTTAAAACCTAATTTTTGAGAAAACTGTTTAACTTTTTACCACCTTTTCTTATCCATTGTTTGACCCTCATGCCTCAGCAATGAGGGTCGATGTATTGGACGAAATCAACATTTGTGTTCTGGGCCACCATTGCAAAAAGTTGCCTCCACCCCCTACCCTCACCCCCACCCCCACCTGGACTGGGGAAAATGCATTTTCAGCAGTGTCAAAAGTTAGGAAAAAGTTGACCAGGACCTGCCCCCCTAGACTGGAGAAAATGCATTTGTGGCCATTTCAGACTAGGAAACAGTCAGGGGAGGCATCTGGGTCAGTGCTCCATAGCAGGACATCTTGTTCAATTTTTGTTTGTTTTAAACACCGATGTAATATGATGTATTTTGGATTTAAATTCATGAAGTAAAAATATTGAGAGAAAATTCATAATTTGGCACCATGGAAATGTGAAAAATTATAGACTAAGCATAGCACAATAAAAATAGTTGAAAAAAGTTATAATTTGCTCAAATGAGAGCTCAAAGTTCCATTAAAATTTGTATGTAAACAGTGTCTTGCCATGCAACTGGAGTCCCCAGTCTGAAACAGGAAGGGGCTACATGTAAACAGTCTAGTGTGTGAGTGAGGCCGTGTTGGTGTCTATGGTCTCAACATAACAGATTTCACTGACATTAGGACTTTAGATCAAATACCAGGTCTGAGACGTCTCAAGTAACAAGTATGAATCAGGAATACCAATTTTTAAGTTATTGTGTACATCACACATACATTTAAAAGATTTTTGGACTATAAAATTTCATTTCGTATGCCTTTTTTTTTAAAGAAATTCATTATACATAATGAAATTCATTGTACATACTGACTAATGAAAATAATGTGATGTCCTTTGTAAAAAGGTTATCTAAAAGTTTTCTTGTCGATATTTTGGACAGATGAGATGATGAGTCTAACGGTTGTTTATACATGTTCAAAGAAATTTTAATTATACATCTTACATGTATTTCTGTACATTGATTAAAGGTCCAAGATGACTTACTTCAACTGAAAGAAAAAATCGTATCCAACGGTGAATTACGAAACCTAGACCTAAGTGCATTAGAAAATGCTATTTCGAAAACAGAAGATGGACTCAAGGTAATAATCGTAAAATATTCCTGTATTCTTCTTTGCAGAATTACTGCATTTGACGAAAACATGTAATTGAATGTTGTTAATTCTTTCAACCTACATCAGTGATAATATGCTAAAACAAATGGTATGTTTATTGTTACTTTCAGAATCACACGGAAATTGTATTGCAACAACTCAACAACAGAGTTAATACTTTGCCAGCATATGAAGCTCAGGGTCACGGAGGTGCACAGGTCTCAATGGAGGCTACATGGGATCTGCAGGCAGGATCAAAAGGAAGCTTTGCTGTAAGACAGCATGATGCCAGAACAAGGTAAATCAATTTCCTAATCATATTGTATCAAAGGAAAATTTATGCATTGATAATTGTTCATTTGTCATGAAGAACATACAGTTATTTTAAAACAAGTGTACGCAATGCTTTGGTACAGGATATATATTGTGTAATCCGTAATAAAATTTTACCAGACCAAAATATGACACAACGAATGGAGCGGTCGTTTTACACAGAAAGGCTGTGGCCGAGAAGAAGACGTTCCCACAGCAAGATTTTAAGGGACCAACGCCAGGCCAACAAGTAAGTTTCTCGGAGATTTATTTTATTGATGCATCTTTTACTCAGTAGCATTGAAGACTAAATCTAGAGTAACATGCCACTCTCATACAAG
Organism: Haplosyllis anthogorgicola; assembly: GCA_038406195.1. Classification (NCBI taxonomy): domain Eukaryota; kingdom Metazoa; phylum Annelida; class Polychaeta; order Phyllodocida; family Syllidae; genus Haplosyllis; species Haplosyllis anthogorgicola. The sequence goes on along the minus strand of JBCAUI010528586.1, from coordinate 21,309 downwards.
AAACATTGCAATTTGTTACTTTGACCTGTGGTACCTCTAGCCCTTTTTTTAATGCTGACTTTTCAGTCCATTCATGTTTTCATCTTCTTTTTAGTTCAAGGAAAATTTCGTCAATAGAACTGTTCATAACCCCTACAATCCTAAAAACCGTGAGATTATGAACGATGCCTATGGAATTCAGCTGCCACTTATTGTTGACAGGAAACCAAAGGTAAGTCCAGCAACGTTCATAAGATTGTAGAGAAGACTTTGTTTTTTTCTGAGGTTTTTTTTGTTTTTTTTGGCTCATTTGGCATAATTGCCATAGAGCCTATAGAATAATGAATTGTCCGTCGTCGTTGTCATTGTCGTTGTCGTCGTGCATTGTCATTGTCTGTGCGCAGCCACCCTAAGCACACTATTAAACATAGAGACTTCATATCTTACACACTTATGCACCTATGTCTTATCTCAAAGCCTAGCAAATATTATATTGCTGTGATCATTATTTTCAATTTGGCAACCATATTTGCTTTTTTCTTTGAACCTTACTCCTGGACTTGCAGTTGATGACACAGACTTCATATTTAGCAGTGTTATGCATCTGTACACCCTCTTTATTCCTTGTAAAAGTTATATTGATGCCACCCATATTTGCAGTTTGTTTTTCATAAATCACTTGTTTGGAATTTGATCTTGGATGCTTTATTTGTATTCAAGTGATATTGTAACTTACAATGCCTTAGTTTTTTTATTTTTTGATAAGGCTTTTTTTATTTAATTTTTTGGACTACATTTCCCGCCGCACTATGAAATTGGGATTTCAAAAAAAAACCAAACTCATTTGAGGTTGAAACATGATGTGCATGGCAAGATTTTTGCATCATAACGAGTTTCATCAGGAGACGATTGAGAAATATTAAATATTTTATCGATATTTATGAACAGTTTGGCTTTCTTGGGACCAAGTTCAATTTTTATTTATTTTTTTCCGATCGCCCCACTTTGAAAATCCTGAAAGTGCAATGTAATCCAAATGATTAAAAAAAAAGGCCTTACAATGCTTTTAATACGTACGTAAAAGGCTGGAAGACCCAGTGGCGCGACAGTTCATTCATTGAGTAACCTCGTACCCAATCCATGTCTAACTTCTTCAAACCAGCAATAAAATACACCAAGAAAAACTGCAAAATAAACGTAACAGCAAAAAGGAAATTAAAATAAAATGATTAAACCTAAACCTTACACCAACTAAAATGAAATGATGAAATGATTTAAACCACAGCCTTAAACAAACAACCATAATACTTTTGGAGATGACGTGGCCTTATTAGTAACACACCGCTGATTGAACTCAGGTTCCCATTTCACTGCCCCAAAAACCGGTAACGTTATAAAATTAGAAAAAACCAACAAACAGAAAGTAACAAACCTGAGCCCTGAATATTGCGTAATTCCACAATGGAACCTTTGCATTCCGTTTCCTCTTAGATAACATGCTGTCAAATGACCTGAAATTCACAGAAGTTGCGGTGATAAATTTACGTCAATACTTGGGCCGTTATTATTTTGTCTTTATTATCTGTATCAATCTGTTCCTAAATAACGTAACCTGGGAAAGCAATCATTTCCATTGAGCAGCTGCGCGCCCTAAACGTGAGTAATGTGAATGTTATAAGATCTCGAAAATAACGCGAAATAACTGACCAGCATCTATTGGCATCAGTGAGAGTGAACATGAACATGATGAGGCCGTACAGGTATGAGTGATTGTTCCATCTCGTCTTATCCAGCAGGAACAAGTACCAGTACGGTACCAGCAGTATAAGACAACTCAGGCGGTAGAGAAACCCGAACATCAGACCAAGCGCACCTAAAAAATAGCATGTCTTAAAATTTCTTTGAATTTCTAGACCGGAGTGTATATTGCAAAGCTATACAATTAAAGTGCACACCCACATTTGTTTTTATTTTATTCTTTGTTGGACCTTGGTCCATTTGTGGGGCCACTCATTACCCCTGTTTTGAATGCAGGGTGGATCTCTCACTTGCACTCTTACTTGCTCGTGTGCTGTAATCCCAAAGGTCACATCTGGTGTGGCACCTGACTTTTCCACCAATAGAGGCATAGCTGGCATAAGTATGTACACAGCATGGCTGACTGGGCTCCTCTCACATGCATCAGCCGGGATTAGAGCTCCCGATGCAGTTGCTCAGTGGGGCATAACTAAGTCAAACGTGCTAACAACCTGAGCTATTCTGCCCGCCTGCACACCCAAACTTGAGCATCTCCAAATAACAAGGATGACAAACACTGTCGCTGTTTCTGTTGTTTTATGTACAATTGTCTCTTGTTTGGATAGATGATCCTGGGTGCCAGACGCAATCCAGAATTAAACGGTGATTTAAATACGGAATGAATGACAATTGGGAATTTAGATGATATGCTAAGAACTTGTTTTACTTCAATTTTCCGTTTTAGTCCTCCGCACATTCGCTTCATTGCCGACACAATGTATTTTATCGAATAGAAGCACCCCTTTGTTTTCAGATGGATTTAACTATTTTATCCAACTTGGGACATTCATTGACATTCTATTTTGTCACATACTGTCAATATATTGAATCAAAACTTTTAGGTTGCAGTAATGTCTTAAAAGGTTTAATGTTCTTGACTCATGGGCTCAATCTGGGTCCTCTTCATGTGCAGAATTGATGTCACTGTCCACAGCACCAGTGATATTTGGTCCTTTGATTTTTTAACAAGAAGCACCCCCTAAAATTTTGGTTTAAGCACCCAGCGCTTCCATTCGAATAAAAACGGTACATGGTATATTTTCACAGACTTACCAAAAAGTGCGACCAGATACACAACGTACATCCACTCCAGCGGAAGCGGCTTGAGAAAGTTAAACATCGGGAAGCGACACTCGGTCGGGTCTCCCCACCTGATGTCTGCGTACGACAACCCTCGCTCCTGAGGCAGATCTATCACCATCAGCAAACCTGCAAAAAGGACATTATAAAAGATGTAGAAGCGTCAACAAAATAGTCTTTACAAAACGTTGGACATGATCCTGATGTTGATGCTGCAGTCCTCCTGATCACACAACTCACTTTACTGACGAGTGAAATCACCCTCCCGAATCGATACACCACAGACTGACAGTTACATCACAGACCGACAAGTTCTACATGGTGGAATATTTATTTTCCTGAATAACTTCACCTACAAACAATATAGCACAAATTAAATTATTGCAAAGATATAACCAATCCACCATATTTTTATGTCCATTAAATTTACCTAAATTTAATGTCAATGTGCTTAAATCAATTCAGAAACTTTGTAAAATATTTGTTGAAATGATTTAAACACATTTACATTAAATTTAAGTATATTTAGTTGAAATAAAAATAAAGTGGGTTGGTTATACCTTTGCATGGAACACTTTTAATGAAAGAAATATGTATAGTTTTTCAGCAATAAACAATAAAAAATTTAGCAAATATAAAAAAATTGCATATATCTCAAAAAATAAATGAAATTACTAAAACAGACATATTCTGTTACAAGATATATCCAAATTACTTCATTTATACTACTAAAAAATTTACCTAAATTAAGCGTAAATATGCATAAATCAATTCAGCCACTATTTAGTTGACTTCTGCTAGACTTATGTAAGTTTTGTCAATGGATATAAAATAGTCTTGGATTTCATTAGCGTATCAAATAATTTAATTTGTGCTATATTGTTTGTAGCTGAAGTTATTGAGGAAAATAAATATTCCACCATATAGAACTTGTCAGTCTATGGCGTAACTGTCAGTCTGTGGTGTATCGATTCGGGAGCCTGATTTAACTATGAATATGTATGGTTGACTCGTATTCTAAGCACGTACATAGCAATCCTATTAAAATGGGCTTCTTCGGGTATAATACAATAATCGGTTCTTACGGTTTTGGTTTGTTTGCTTATAACACTATTTTGAGTTGCTGATTATTATTTCCAGGGCACTGAAATTCCTCCCATATTCGTAGAACCAACGGTAAGATATCTAGGATTTCTAACGTACTAATTAATTTCAATTTTTTAACATCATTTTAACGTTTAAAATATTTAAAGCAATGCCATCTATATAAATGCTATTTTTATTTATGATATGCCTATATTTGCACTGGATTAACTAATCGTAGAGGATCTTTTGCAAGCTAGCAAATACATTTATCAAACCCATACAGGAAAGAAGATTTTCATGTTTGCTTTGACAAGTCATTAGTTTAATAAATTTTTAATTTAATTTTAATAGTTTGAATTACCAGTGACTTTGTAAGATTTTGTTGCTTTACAGTGACTGTTAAAGTTGCCTGCTTTGCTTGACTAGAAATAGGTTGACTATATTTTTGTTGATATATGAACAGGAGCCTGGGTTAATAGAAATATTCACAGGATTCATTGAGCCTACGGTAAGACCGCTGAGAGAGGTCCCACCACCAGCTTAGTTTCTTCTACTGTGTGTTTCTCTTTCACTCTTTCATTCTTTCTTTTTATTTAGTTAAATTTCTATTTATTCTTCATCTCTCCTGTATCTCTGCACGTTTAAGTTGCTATTTTTATAAGTTTAAACCTTTTTTCTGATTTTAAGTTTTTCTCCCTGACCAGCATTGCTTTTAGTAGTGATGATGATAGAATTGCGTTTGCTTGACAGGAACCAGGATTAGGCAGGGAAACCATCACCCCATTCAGAGAACCAACGGTAAGAAATCCAGTGCGCTTTGTGGTTTCTCTAGTTAGTAATAGTACATGATTGGGGTGTGGTAGAAATGAGTTGTTTCCTCAAACAAAAATCATAATTGTCCAACTTTACTTACCACCTTTTAGGAACCAGGCCTTAGAACAACGACGCCGTTTAGAGATTGTGCAACTAACAAACACGACTCATTTTAACATTTTTAACATTCAGTCTTAAAAAAGCGGGTTTGAATGACTTCATCCCTTCTTATTCGTTTTAGGAACCCGGTTTAAGAACGCCATTCGTAGAACCAACGGTAAGCTGCACATGTTAAACAACCACTTTGTGCATCGCATTACTTGTGAATAAAGTGTACTCATTTTCAGCGGTCAGATTTTTTATTACAATATTTATATTATATTTAAGGAGCCTGGACTAAGAACGCCATTCGTGGAGCCAACGGTAAGGACTGGTTATCAGTCTGTAATTCCTCCAATTCATTATTCATATTCTCATGAATTACAATTGTGCAAACATCAGGGTAATAAGCGTGAAAATGCATCTGAACTTTGACAACCAGAAGTATATAATTGAAACTATGAATAAATTAAGCTTTTCGAAATGTATCTATCAAGTATCGACAATATTATTTCCCAGCAAAAATTGAACAAAAAATGTGTCGCAAATTGAAAAATGTTTCAACTCTCAACATTTTGCTGTTTCATACTTTTCATTTTATAAAATATCTTTGTCGTACCAATCTCACACATATGTACTCTGATTGTGACATACATTTTTAAAGTTTCATCTCTACTTTAGGAGCCAGGTCTGAGAACAACATTCAGGGAGCCAACGGTAAGGACGAACGTTGTAACTTCGTAACACAATAGTGATTTTAAATTACCATTAATCTATTTCTTTTACAGCCGCATATTCAAGAACAATAAGAAATTGTTATTTCTGCTAATGTTTTCAGGAACCTGGTTTGTCAACAACAACGCCATTTATTTTTCCGACGGTAAGACTGGTTACGGTTGAAACAAGGATTGTTTTCCTCACAACCAGCTGCTTTTAATATCTTTCATTCTGAAATTTTAAGGAAATGTTGTGCAGGTCGCTTAGAGCTGTAAATAAACTTGACAGTGTTGTGGACACTTTACATTTACTTTTCACTACGTATCCACTTTGCTTGGTTTTATGGTTTCTTTAGAGTGATTTAAATGTTAAATCTATAAATTATTATTGTAATTGTTACTATAGAAAGAGGTACACACTGTAAGGCTTTATGACTGACCCTGTCCTTTATTGAAGTAAATACCATATCTGTTGAACCTATAGAATAGGTATAGAATGTTTTCTACCTGATGCTTTGGCCCATAAAACTCCCTAGCATGGACATTTTAACAATACAAGAATATGTGTATTGTTAAAACTTAATGTTCCAAGTTTACATTTTAATCTGCTTTTCAACAAGGTCTACGATAATGTCTGTGGTACACGGCATATGTCCCACGAGGCCTGGGCCGTATCCCCCGAGGAGGCACCGCAAAAATCACGTATAACCTAGCGGGGTATGGTATACATGTTTTCAATAGCCAGTAATATGCAGTTGCGTCACTGTGGTTTTTTACGGACTTTTATTGGCTTTTAAAAAAACGTATCCCATTTTATGAATTTATTAGGGTCATACAACGTTGCTACAGGTTGTCTAGAACATGTATACCATTTTCTGAAAACTTTGAACAATTACACAGCTTTCAAACCACGTCTTTAAACCAATAGGCGTGAGAGAATGCACCCTGATGTAGGATAAAACAAGTTAGTTACATTTGGTGCCTACATTGCATAAACTTTTCATCCCAAAATCATATTGATCAATAGTTTTCACAGCAAATTTCCACATACAGTTTCAAAATGAAAGATACATTTCAGCGATTTAATTGATTTGTTTGTTTCCCTTCCCTTTAGATGTTTACCAGCTTTACCAGAATTCCTTGTACACGCATGTATACAATAAGATACTAAGTCAACTAAGTTATCGAATAAATTGTGTTTTCGTCTTTATTTCAGGAGCCTCAACAATGTGAAATAACATGTCCACCGGGTCCCCCTGGTCGTGATGGACAAGATGTAAGTTCGTTTTTTTTAAACATACAAATAACACTGACGATTAAGAGTACAACGTGATACACGAGTTGATGACATACTGAAAATATTACATAATTTTGAGTTACAGGTCTTTCCGCTTAGCTCGAACCCTCAAGGAAGACACCAAAAAGTTCAAGCTAAGCAGAAAATCGAGTTAAACGTTAATTTTACACTTGAAAACCTATTGGTGGGACATATAAAAAAGTTCGAGATAACACGAAGTGTTCAAGCAAAGCGGGATGACCTGTATATTGAACGATACCTTGAGGAAAACTCGGTGACAAGATTTCAACATTGCTGAAGTAAATAACATACGTTTACTTGACCTTAACAACAAAGATGATCAGTCCATATTGTTCGTTTCTCTCCAGTTGACAGTATTAGCTAATAAATCTAAGAGTAGGACGTTCGCCTATTAGGTGGTAATTGATTATCATTCTGTATGTACAAAAAATATCCAGTAAAATGCAATCAGTCAGAAAACTGATTACATCTGCCGGTTTTGATTGATACAGAGATTCGCAATGTTATGTCGAGGTTAAGACTCCACACCCTGTAGGGATGTCTGCATATCCAGACTGATACCTTCAGTATACCTGCGATCCATCATAACAAGCTAACTAAATAGCCCGAATGTTGCCCGTCGGGTATCTAGCCTTTATGCCACCTAGATACCAAGAACTTAACCATGCTAGATATTTTTAAGAACGGAAAACATTGGGATTGTCAGTAATTAGTAGGTTGGTTCATCAGGATTCTTCCGCTTTAATGTTGCAGTTTATCTCATAAAGAAATTTACCTTCTTGTTGTAAACATAAATGTCAGGGGTGGTAAATTGTGTTTTGAAATAGGTTAATATAATGATTCGACCATTCGTTATGTTACGTTTCAGTAGTTGTTACAAGACCCTTTCACCCAATTGTTTTTAGGTCAATAGCAAACCTTTGTTGTTAATCCCGATGAAAAGGTTCTCCAAATGGTCACTGAGCACACGGTCATTTGTAACCACTTTGCACTTACACGTTTTATGTGACAGCATCCCCCCTTATTTGGAATTTCCCCTAATTCATGTACTAAACTTTAATTATCCAGGGCATCCCGGGGATACCAGGTATACCAGGTGATATAGGGTTACCAGGGCCCGAAGGACCTTCAGGTTCGCCAGGTGAACCAGTAAGTGTATTTCTTCAAACGTTACAAAATTACAAATCTAAGGTGTTTATTAAACGTAATCACCCAATGGTACAACATACAATCAACATGCTTTCAATACATAAATCAGAAACCACTGAAATTCTAATTTCTCCGTCAATAAAATATTTTGTGATGTATTATCGTAACCAAAGACAAGCAACCCTCTCATGTAAAGGGACTCGGTGCATATTTTTCTTGTACGTACACAAATTTGTAACTGATGAATCTTTACAACAAACCTTTTTTCACTCGATCATTGCTATTTTACTAGGGTTCAGAAGGTCCAACAGGACCACGAGGTAGAAGAGGAGAACCGGTAAGTTTCAATATTTTAAGATTACATTTTGCTAGTACTTTTCCCAAACACTTTAATTGCTTATCGACGAAAGCCGTTAACACAATAACGACACAACCCTGACAATTATTTCAGGGCGCACCAGGATCTCAGGGTGAGACGGGGGACGCTGGTCTTCCAGGAGAACCAGTAAGTGCAACAAATCACACCTTTATTGTACAGATAGTCAACCTGCATATTTATCTTACCAGCACAAAACAGTCATCCACATTTGTAAAATATTAACGAATCTTACTTGCAGGGTCTTGATGGTCTTCCAGGTGAACAGGGTGAACCAGGTCTTCCCGTAAGTAACTTATCTGATATTTGAAAATGTTATTTTTTATCCAACACCAATTTATGACTTTAAGAAGAAAAAACAACAGAAGAATTATGTTTATTCGAAAAAAATATGTTTCTACAAAATATAGGGTTTGGATGGATTGAAGGGTGAGCCAGGTGAACCAGGAGTTAGTGGTGATGCTGTAAGTATCTTAATATTACTCAGAATTATTTACATAGAATCACTTTAGTAACAATTATTAAAATCTGCTGACTTCAATTGTAACTATTCGACAAAGTAACCGTGTTATGTGACTATTTGTAGGCTGCCGGTGTTAAAGGTGATCCGGGAGAACCCGGTCCGCCTGGACCGCGAGGAAGAAAGGTGAGGAATGAGGATGCATGCAAATTTTCTTAAAAGTTTAAAAAAAAACTGTAAAGATTTTACACAATTATAGATCTTAGATCTAAACGAGACTGACATTGTGATTGTATTTTAGGGTGAAATTGGTCAAATAGGCCCAGAAGGACCTCGGGGTTTGGAAGGTGGAAAGGTAACTATAACTTTTCAGAAAACAAGAGTTCATGGTACAAAAAGCAGGATACAGGCTAGAAATGTCATTCCATGCAGGCGCTTTTTAAAATTTTTATTTTCCTTGAAATTTCCAGGGACAAAAGGGAGAAGCCGGCGGCAAAGGCCAACGCGGTCAAAGAGGTTTTAAGGTAACTGTTTGATCCTTCGTTGTAATATTACGATAATAAAATGACTGCTCATTCAATTTGTTTTTGAGTTAATATTGTTGTTCAATTCTTCACAGGATGAATTGAACTTCAAAATTGAAATAAGGAAAAACTCAATCAAAATACTGCAATGTGATACTGAGATACTGAATAAAAAATCATAGCTTAGAGTGTTAAGTATTTATTTCCCATTTCTCCTTTCACAGGGTTCTCAAGGAGCTGGTGGTACCCCAGGAAGAGATGGATTACCTGGTCAACCGGGTCCTCCTGTACGCTGGTTCTTTATTTAGCCGCGAAAAATACATTGATTCTAAAATAAAATATCCCTTGCAACCTGTTACTTGACTAATACAATGTTCGAAACCAAATTTATATTTTCACCAAAGGTAATTTGTCAATGGACAATCTCTGTTAACTGTATTATCACATAATTTCAGGGTCCTGCTGGAAAGCCTAGGGATGATGAAAATGAAATCATTACTGTACGTATTCAATACCATCCCGTTTTATTTAATTATGCATTGTAATTATTTCTAACAATTCTTCTAAGAGATAAATTTGCAAAGATCTCTATTTCTTTCAAAATTTTCATTGACTGTATTTAAACAAATAAAGCTAATTATAGAATAAGTTGCACATTATTTGTTCCAGACGGAACCAGGGGCACCAGGACCACCCGGCCGGCCCGGATTGCCAGGACAACCCGTAAGTGCCAATATTGTGATTAAAACTTAAGTGCGATTGTTTTGAATAAATGTTCTAAAAGAATACATATGTAATATTTGTGTACAATTTCGCATTTTGTCCCCTTCTAGGCTTTTCGTAAAATAGTTAAAGATGAACTGTATTTATAAATTTATACAAAAGAAATGCTACATTCACTGCTTAATTCGTAAATTGTTTGCATAAATTTATACTAAAGAAATGCTACATTCACTGCTTAATTCGTAAATTGTTTGCAATTACTCCCAAACCCTAAATCGTCATATTTGTAACAACATGAAAGTATCCAGATGTTTGTTTTCTTTCTGTGTGAAGGGTATGAAAGGTGAAGAAGGAGGCGTGGGTGAACCGGGATTGGAGGGAAGTAAGGGAGAACCTGGCGAGACAGGACTGCCAGGAATACCAGGAGCAGACGGTCTTCCAGTAAGTTACTATCACCACTTGCAGTCTGCAGCAGATCCTGGATGCCCGTCCTACGGGACAGTTCACTGGCGAGGCCTACTCGCATCCATCGTTACTCTCCATTGTCCATATTCTTGCCTGTAGCTCTGTAAAGTGGAGAGTAAAGTAAAGATGAGACAGGCAATTTAAAAATTTATTCCGCTTATTTGTGAACTAAACAATGGTTTTTTATATTTTACAAACGTTGTTATGTAATTTACCTGGGAGAATAAGGAACTGTTTTGCTTTCTTGTAGGGTCTACCTGGACCATTGGGACCAGAAGGTCCACCAGGAGAAAAGGGCAAGATGGTATGTAGTAACAATAATGATGCCGTTTCAAGTTATGTTCACTGATATCAATGCCCTTAATTATTATTATTATTTGAATGGCATGAGGATAATTTGGTGCGTAAATTACTTTACATGCTGTATTCTACAGGGTGATCCAGGATTCAGAGGCCCAATTGGAATGAAGGGTGAAAAGGGTGAAGGAGTAAGTGCGCGCATATATCCTTTTCGTTTTAAAATACAGTATCGTTTTGATTGATTACAATTGATTATTTGATAAAAAGGCAAATAATAACTTTTAGTCTTAGGCTTCACTGAAAAAGTACAATGTAAATGTACTTTATTTAAATAAATTTTAAATTTAGAACTTTTCATTTAAAATGTCATGCAGGGTGGTGAGGGCGTACCAGGTCTCGATGGTATGAAGGGTGACAAGGGTGACTCAGGACCTGCGGTAAGGATGTCTTCTACACTTAAAATTTACACATGAATTTGTCAATAAACTGGGAAACATTTCTCATTAAATTTTAGTTATTTACGTTTAAAATTGTCAATAAAATGAGGAACATCTCTCATCAAATTTCAATAATTTACGTTTAAAATTGTCAATGAATTAAGGAAGTTTTTATCATCAAATTTTAGGGTCCACCGGGTCCGCCAGGCTTTATAAAAGATGGTGATGGAACATCCATACCTGTAAGTTACAGTACATGAATACATTGATATGTAAACTACGGTTTGCCAATTGAACTTCAACGTATGGTACATATCATAGTTTGTGTTTTCTCTCTTAATTTGCGTTCCATTGTTCTGTAGGGCCAAAAAGGCGAGCCAGGAGAAGTTGGAATGAAGGGTACACCTGGGAAGCCAGCCCTTCCTGGTCCAGCCGGCCCTCCAGGAGCAGCAGGAAAAGACGGTCTTTCGGTGAGTTCCAGTCGGTATTTATGTCACATTTACCGTATATTATATTTTAGTTTCATGAATATATATTTATATGTAATAACTGAACTATAAACAATGTTATTTGATTAAACTAGGGTCTCCCTGGGCAACCCGGAGAAGATGGACTACCAGGACCTCCGGTACGTAACCAATTTAATTTTAAGTGTTTTGCAAGGGAACGTAACTTCTTCAGTTTTACAGAAACGTCTGCATTACCTGCTTTTAAATAAATTTTTGTTGGACCAGGATTTATTTGTGGGGCTACTGATTACCCCTGTTTTGGACTTCGTGTGACCGTCCCCGTTGCCTGTTTTTAATCCTGTTGATGTTTCTTTTTCATTTCAGGGAGAGAAAGGCATGGCTGGCCCAGAGGGACCCCCAGGACCTAGAGGGCCGTCGAGTAGACCAGGAACGGCTGGTCCGCCAGGTTTACCAGGTCCTATCGGTCCTAAGGTTAAGTCTTTACTTATGTATGTTTATCTTTGATCGCATGAAATCAATTTTGTTAGCTTAAAGGACGAATACAGTGGTGTTATTCTGTATCATAAACGTGTATAGAAAAAGTGAAACCACCTCTTTTCTATTCAACCATCACATTTTGGTAATAAACACCCTTTTTGTTAATGCTAAATGCTAAATGTTTCTTTTCCCTTAAAAAATCGTACTGGAGTACCATACCATGCAGCTGTTTGTTTTTGGCTCATTTGGCATATATGCCAAAGAGCCTATAGAATCATGAAGTGTCCATCGTCCGTTGTCATCGTTGTCGTTGTCATTGTCATTGGCATTGGCATTGTCATCATTGTTGTCTGTGCACAGTCATCCTGTGCACACTATTGATCATAGAGACTTCATATCATACAAACATATGCACCTATGTTCCATCTCAAAGCCTAGCAAAACCTATGTTCCTGTGACCTTTATTCTCAAATTGGCAGCTATATTTGTATTTTTCTTTGAACCTTATTTGTGGACACGCAGATAAAGATACAGACTTCATATTTTACAGTCATGTGCATCTATATACCCTCTTTATTTTCTGTGAAAATTACATTGATGCTGCTTGTATTTCTAGTTTGACAGCCATATTTGTGTTTTTTTCATTGGTCACATTGGAAATTTGATCTTAGACATTTTGTATCCTTGTGATATTGTGACCTAAATTGCCTTAAGTATTTTGATAATGCCAAATGAGCTCAGGTCCATCTGGGCCTATTTTTTACTGTAATAACAACGCTTCTCGACATAATTAATTAATATTTTGCACCACTAATCATCCGAATAAAATAGGGTGACAGAGGAGAAATGGGTATGATGGGAAATCCCGGAGTGCCAGGTCAACAAGGTCTCGACGTAAGTTCACAGACATTTCAGTTGCTCTTTGGTACGAATGCACGAAATGCATTCCATTACGTTACATAGAGTAGCATGTAACAGTTCAGTAGGCTCCTAAGAATTGGGTAACACTCATAATAAGCAATCTAAGATTTACAGGAGGGCCTTCATCAATGTTCATGTAGAACCAAGTAATAAGGATAATATCAATTATGTTCATTTGAATTTATGCAATTTCTGCCACAAGGGATCACCTGGACCAAGCGGACCACCAGGCCCAGTCGGACCGGCTGGATTTACAGGCCCAGCAGGACCTCCGGTAATAGCTCTTTGTGTTTCTATCATTTTGTTCTCATTATTTTATTCTCATCTTATTTAGATCTTTAATCTCAATGAAGAGTTATCGTGTGTTATTCGCAAAATTCGATCCATTCACCGTTTCTCATTTTTCTATCGAATTTAGGGACCAGCTGGACCACCAGGACCACCGGTATGTATCCACTTTGAAAATTCGTCGATTTGGCCCCAAAGCCCCACTACAAACGTACATTCGAATTTATATGCGAAATCCAGCTAGCCTCTTTAATAGTAAATTTTACTACAGTAGAACTTGTCTTGACCGACACTGAACTTTCCCCTCCAAACCTTTCAAGGTTAACTTGTCATGAAAACGGAGTGTGTAGTTATTTCCATCCATGGAATTTGTTCCTGGCATATTTCACAGCTGAAATATATTGTGAATCGTCATATGAATGGTACTGACGACCATAAACCATACAATAGATCTATAGCAACTGACATAAATTGGTGAAGCATTAAAATGCTATTGATGATTTTGATTCCCTTCAAAGTGCTGGTTGTGCAAGTACACTTCGCGAATTATTGGAGCATTGTTACTCATTTCTTATTTTTGTAGGGACCTGGAGGAGAAGTTATAGAAGGACCAGGATATCAAGGAGGCTATGGACCACCAGGACCCCCAGTATGACTCTCTTTCCGATAAAAAATGTTAAATCAAAACAGTTGTAAACAAAATAGACATTCTTTAAAAGCACTGTCCGGTGTACACACCCTTTGTATCGACATGCTATTTTTATGTGATGAATAATTATTATGTGTATATTGTAACAGGGACCAGCTGGACCACCAGGGAGTCCAGGACAGGTAGGCTTGCGTTATTTCAAACGTCGACATGTAAAATTTGTTGAATAGTAGAATACTATTACAACATTGTAGCTACAAATTCTCTCTCAACATTTTCTAGAGAAGCATAGTTAACGCTCACTTTATCATCAGTATCTCTTTATTATTAATATTATTATCATCGATGCAATAATCATGTGGTATTTTACTTGCTCTATTCACAGCCGGGCGCTAGAGGGCCTCCGGGAGAACCGGGCCCGTCAGGGAAACCAGGTAATCCTGGAATCCCCGGTCTTTCAGGTCCTCCAGGTCCGCCTGGAGATAGAGGTCTGCGGGGTCAACCTGGAATGCCTGGGATGCCTGGATTGCCGGTAAGATATATACGTTTTTCAGAAGCAAACTTCACTAATCGAGTTTTACAGGATACAGGTGTTGATAATTCCTTAAATGCAATCGTCATCATTTCTTGTTGTCTATAACCTTCCCAGCCGAACTATGTTACGTTTTTACCGACCACAGCCTACAAAGGAGTTGTCCTGAGTCTGACAGATCATGATTTGTGTTTCATTTTTCAAACACTATAATTTTACATTGTGCCTTTCATTGGAGAAAATCTTCTATTATTGCCGGAAATGAAAAGCTAACAATTAACGTTTCACCCTCTACCCGCTGGGACAAAATTAGTAGGTGTTTCTTTTTAAGCTGACAAATAAGTTGAAATGAGCACTATCAGCCAGATTCTCGCAAAATGGGAAAGGCACTTCTGAATCAAACTGTTACATCCAAGTCCCTTAAATGATGCAAAGACAATAAGCAATTTCAATAAGGACTTAATTATCTTCAGAGATCTGAGAACATTTTATTTTCAATAAAATGGACTTAAGGTCTGTATCTCCAAAATGTCTTTAATGTTTGAATTGCAATGACCTGGACCTTTGTATCACTGCAAATAGTTATCATAAAGACCAGTGTCGACAGTTCCAGGCTGCGAAGTACTGGACAAATGAAATGAAGATGGTGCATTTACGATTGATGTGATGACTTTGTTAATTACAATCCCATCACTAAACATTACATTATTTGCCAAACAAACTATTCTAAATGAAATTTTAATCGCAAATTATTACAATAAAATGAAAAGAATTGACTTTTTACAAATTAGCACTTTCTTTTTACAAATTAGCACTTTCTTTTTTCCCGTGTTTTAAAGATTTAAACTTATTACATTCATAATTGCATGCTTGGGAAGCTAGGCTAATCTGCATATCTCTCTTTGTAATGTTTTCATCTTACATTTAATTCTACTTGTTAGGAATAATCTTTAAATAAAGCTTCGCAGGGGTCAGTTCTTTGGTAAAGTTAATTAAATTGAAACGAATTTGGTTTTCTTTCAGCCGAAAGTAAGATCTTTCTTTTCGTGTGTGGTTCTTTTTGTTACAGGCTAGCATGGATGTCCATAAATGTTTCCTTGACTTCTACTATAAATTAACTAACTCTAACATCTTGTTCAAAATTCTGACAGGACTGTACCCAAATGGAATCACACTGTCAGTGGAAGCTTTCTACACTGATTTTGAAAATAAACAATACAGTTTGATTTCAACTGAAATTATGAAAATAACACATTATGCTAGCAGCATGGCAAAACAGTAATAAAAATATTGCATATTGCTTAGAAATAAACATAAATTCATACTACTGTATGGGAATGGTCTGATAGTCTATGGTAGAAAGCCGTATATCTTAAAATAAAGCCTGATTCTAATTAGATATCCAATTTGCAAAATTGATATATCCTATACAGTAGAATATGTACACGTATGGCACACAGCATTAAAGAATTCTCTTTAAATTGAATGTTTATTATTTCATCAAAATATTTCACTTTGTGTAACGAGTAAAATTTATTTCATTTCTTCACACTCTATGTTTACATCCATGCGCCTGTTATATGTATTAAAAATATGTGCTAAAATTTAAGAGCTGCATGAAAATGTAATGTACTCACAATGATACTATGAATTTCTGTTTATGACGATGCTGCATGTGAAATTGTATGAAAAATTCAACGCACCGAAAAAGTTTTGTCTCACGCTGTGAAAAGTTTCATTTGTCGCGGCTACTCTCTTTGAGTTAAAGATTATGCTATTTAAATCGCAGTACAATAGAAGCTATACTTTAGCTATCTTAGTGTTCTGACTATGCTATAATAGTTGTAAATATTGCGCTAATTAGATCATTGTATGTTG
Source organism: Haplosyllis anthogorgicola (assembly GCA_038406195.1). Classification (NCBI taxonomy): domain Eukaryota; kingdom Metazoa; phylum Annelida; class Polychaeta; order Phyllodocida; family Syllidae; genus Haplosyllis; species Haplosyllis anthogorgicola. The sequence goes on along the minus strand of JBCAUI010528586.1, from coordinate 4,772 downwards.
TGGCACTACAGAAAATAGACACTCTGGTGGAGGTAAGACAGCTTAGTTGTTCACTAACATGCAAACGTTGCCAAACGGTTTCCTCTGCATGCATTCTTTAAACTTTGAACAATTTTCCAGGGAAGGAGTGTTGGCTTACCCGAAATTAGAGAAATATGTGCACAAGTTTTGAGAGGTAAGTAATCATGACTTACCAAAAGTATAGAGTAAATACAAATAAAGTCTTGTGGAAATAAGTTCTTGTTAACCATCACTGACTCAAGTCAGTAAAGCAAGCCCCTCTTTTGAAATTTCGCCATTTGACCTTACCTGACAAATGGGCGTGCATTCACAGGGAAAATGAATAAAGCAGATTAAGATAGCTCTTGTGTTTCCACATTTCTAGTGCATATTTCTATACTGAGTGATTGAGTGTTTTTTTTGTTTTTTTTTACTTTAGAACGAATCGAAGAACTATCGCTAGATTTACGTGGACCCCCAGGACCACCGGGTGTTGGAAAACCCGGCAGACAAGGCCGACCGGGAGACCTAGGAAACCCTGGTAAATGTCTTTTCATCCTTCTCTACCTACACTTCTACATTCTACGAGAAAGGAACTATACTCTTCAACAAAGCTGAATTTTGAATTAAATTTGAAAGGACACACTTACATTATAAAGCACCTTCTTTGTGTTTTTGGTAGACCATTTCTACAAGCTGGCTCTTATTGTTTTTCATTTGTGTTCAGATGTCATTTTTTTTCTTCTTTACTCTCTGACTAGGTGACCCTGGCCCGCCTGGCTTACCGGGCGAAAGAGGATTCATGGGTCTACCTGGTATGCCAGGACCACCGGGTCCAGTCGGTCACAAAGGCGACCAAGGTATGAAAGGAGAACGTGGTCAAACTGGAAAAGGTATAGAAGGGCCACCAGGCCTACAAGGACCGCCAGGTAACATTTTACTGTTGAATCTGTGATAAAAATACGTGAATAATCATGTACTTTGCAGGTGATCACCGTACAGGTGAATAAGTTATCCCGTTGATTTACCCAGTTATCAACATTTTTGCTTGCATTTCGCCTTAGATAAACTTTTTTTTTGCAGGAATTTCTTTGTAATCCGAAAGAAATAAGACAGTTGTGAACAAATAATCACAAGCCACTTTGTTAGTGATTTCTTTAATTAGAGGCTTCGGTTGCATTTTTAAAACAATAATATGTGGTTTGACATTTCCATTAATTTAGGAGTAGCAGGTCCACCTGGAGTTGGAAGGCCAGGTCGACCGGGAGAGAGAGGAACCATGGGTCGGCCAGGCCCTCCTGGAGTCAGGGGAGCTCCAGGCGCACAAGGACCACCAGGACAATGTGAATACTGTAACATGGGAGGAGCGTTGGAATACTTCCAGAGGTTGCAGCGCTCCAGACAAGACAACAAGGGACCTTAGCAATAAGCTGGCTTTATGACAAAACAAATCTCAGTTCAGTTCAACCTGGCCAGCTCCAAATTGGTGTTGCTTCATACAATACAATAATACAAAAATCCCAAGAAATTAACAAATATTTTTAGGATCTAATATTGATTAATATTAACTCATTTACACAAATCCCACCCTTCAGTAACAAATTAACTGAAGCGCAATTTTAACAAAAATGATGCAATCAGTACATCATAAGATCAAAAGGTTGCATGCCTTGATACTTGTGTTTCTTGAGATGTATAACAACCCATCAGTTACTATTTTTGTTAATATTTCCACTACATTTTTGTTTCTTTTCATAATAGGCGCAACGTTTTAATTTCATTATTTTAATTATACATTTTGTTATGATTAACTTTCGTTATAGCAACACCTTTGAGTTCACCAGGGGCTAGTAACGACTTTAGCCCAATGCCTAATCTTGCAATTCTTGCATGATAAAATGGTGCTAATGGATGTTTTGAAAAGCTACATTCCCTCATTAATTAAATAATTAACTGGAAGTTTTACTTATTAATATGCATGTCAAACTACTAATGTTGTAAGTGTTGTTGTATTGTTCTTCAAGTGAACTAACATAGTACTAGAACTAAATAGTACTAATTGAATGAAATTATCTGCAGTATTATTATTGCATGACACAGTCCAACACCATCTAACCTGCCAAAGTATTCAAATACTATATATTTTAAAGACGGTGACTATGAAGCCAGATGATCAAGTAAATAATAATGATAAATTTACATGGAAAAAGAGAGAGATGACTGAGCCCACGCCATAGTAGTCTCCGTAGTGCTAGACTCCAACATAAACGAAAGAAATGTGAACAAGAGTAGCACGTTTTCAATTACTTGTTATCTTTGAATGTATGCATTCATTCATTATAGAGGCGCAGAAACAATAAATAAGATTTCTGTGATTAAGATCGACATATATTCATCATCACACCATACACAGATGAAAGAAAACCATATATTGGTGTGTGCATGGCATTTTGAGCTTAGATTCTGTACAATCTTATTACATGAGCTTTCCAAAAGTATGCATGTATTTTAAAGTGTAGGTTTACACTGTGTATATTTATACCCTTTTTGTGCATAGAAAGAGATTTACACCATATAAGGTATTGTGTGAGTAAATGTGATATATTGTAGTTGCTGCTCTGTACTGCTAAACTGAGACTGTTTATAAGCTGTACATTTCAAGTTTGCTGTGTCTGAGAGAACCTATAGATTGCTTTTTGACAATGTATTTGCTATGTCCAACATTTCCCCGTTTTAAAGAAAAGGGGGAAAATAAAAACGAGAAATAGTGCAAGTGTAGGCAATTCAAGTAGCTTATTGAAATGCATGATGATGAGACATTTAAGCAAAGGGTTTGGCTAAAGTCTTGGTGCCATAACTGTACATGCAGACATGCAGGGGCCTGTAATATTGCTGAGCTTCAGCCCCTTTGTTTCTGTTTTGGATGGTTGCAAACCAAAAATAGGAACTAATGTAATTGAGGTCATATTGCAAAGTGTTTTACACCATCTTGCAGTAAAGTTTCTTCCGTAGATGCTAATGTTTAGACTCTACTCAGTTATGTAACTGCTATTATTCTATTAGCCACAGTGACATTTAAATTAGTTCCGCAATTTTTTTTTAATCGTAGAAGAGTTTTAATACAGATGAATCGCCTCATAGGTAAAAATCTCGCATTAGTCAGACAGAACATAGGTTACTGTGAACATGAAGAGTAAATCTGTTATTAAACAATGTTTGATCTCACTAAGAAGGATCAAATGATCGAACGCACAAAAAATGAAGGGTTGTGTACTTAGGCCTTCAGGTATGAGTGTATTCACAAACGAACACCTTACATCACTTTTAGTTCATAAAGCAATTGAATCGCATATTTCACTCTGAATTCCTTAAAGGCATGAATGCAGGTATTACTTTTGTTGTTTTAATGCTAAAACTCTGCCAGACAACGCCATCAATATTTTCACCCATATTTTGTTTTAAATATAACAATTATACTAATGGTAAGCAGCAATGATGCTACGGTGTTACTCGTTTGGCAAAATATTACTACTAGACATATTTACACACTAAAATTCTTGTTACTGATTATTTATGCATATAACGCAAGAGCATATTTGATTATTTTCATAAAGAAAATCCCATGTCAGCCTGCGTTATTATTATGCACCCATTTTGCTCCACCCTAAATCCAAATGCTTTCAACAATGTACATATATACCGTAACAATGTACCCAAACTTTCAAATAGTGTTGAAACAAACTTAAAATCCTCGAAGCTCAAAAGTTGAACGAACAAACATGTACACCCACAGTTTTTGTTCCCTGTACATACTTTTTTTTAAACCTTCATTGTTAGCAGTTACATTTAGCCATGTTTGTACATGTATTATCATTATTTTTATGTGAATCTAGTTATAGTTTAATATCTAAATAGCTCCCGAAATATCTGAGCACGAAGTATGGTTGCAAATATTGGCTTTTCCAGTTTAATATTGAATCTGATTACATCATCTTTACATTTGACATGTGTACATAGCACTTAATTTATCGGTACAAAATATGAACACCATAATAAATACAATTGACAAAATACCATAAATCAGTCTTTCTTTTTAATAACACAAATTACGTTAGCGAACGGATTGCAGTTTTATCACTGTCTTTATTATGTAGCAACATCATCAATATGCCATTGAAAAAAATTGTGAAAAGCTACCGCAAGAAGAGAACAATGAAAATTTACCGAATAAGTTTTTTTGTTGGTGTCATTGGCAAAGGAATATACCGGTACATGTACAGTTTAATATCAGGGTAGTTCATCAGGTGCCATCCTAAATTCCAATTCATAGCCATTAAAATTACAATAAACAATTTATATTACACTATCTATACCATGTAATAAGTTAAAACACCAATGCGAAAATCATAGTATCAATAAGTAAGTTGCTTGCATAAATAAACTTTTTATCTTGTATGCAAAAAGAAATTTGTGGCCCTTTCCAGAGAAAACTGAACACATGGTGGATGAATCCACAAGCAAGACGTCATCAACAATTCAATGATCTCCGGTTTCAGAACTGTGTAAAGGTAAAATTACGTAAATGTAACGTCTAATCTCTCAAGGTCAAAACATTATGACAGTCAGTACTCGACACTACTAGTACATGTACAGTTGTTCTCGATGATAAATATTCTCAGTATTCACTGTTGTCGTAACCCACGTTGAGCTTCTCGACGTAAACATGTAATAAATCAAGGAATTGACACACGTAACCGGTACTAGCCCCCACA
>JBCAUI010528575.1:0-11455 GCA_038406195.1 Haplosyllis anthogorgicola | reverse complement strand
AATACCCAATACCAGGCAACAATCTTACAGTGAATCTCTCATCTCCATGTTTGTTTATTACTGGAATTATTTTTTTGGAGTTTATTCAATTAAGTTAACGCGGTAACCATTCGGCCACGGCACCTGATGAGTGTGACAATCATTTTAGCCAATACATGTACAGACGGTTTTGGTGCTGCACGTTTACCTGTACAAACATGCACACACACGTGTATGTAAACCACGCTTTCTAAAAACTGAAAAAATAATGTTGTCAAGTAAGAATGATTACACAAATCAAAGGTGCGTGTGAGCAAATGGTATGATCAGAGTTAAAACTTTGTTGATCGCACTTATTTATAGGTTTGCAATGAGATGGCAACATGCTACAGAACAGTTAAACCAGACACAGCTTCAACAAGAGGGCCAGACTGGCGTATTCTGAGCCCAGTCGGACCCACTGTGGCCTACCATACCTCATGTGTGCTCAACAACAAGATCTACATCCACGGGGGAATTGACAAGAAGGGGAGCACTGACCCCCTAAACAAGATGTGGTGCATGGATCTTGATGCTACGATATGGAACGAGATTTATGCACCAAATTCACCTGCACTGAGTCATCATGCATGTGTGGCTTTGGCAAATAGGTATCTTCTGTTCATAGGTGCGTAACCGGCATCCAACGTTGATTGTGTTTTATGGTAATTTCAGCCATTACACCCAAACACATAGTCATGAGTGGCTTTTTTCGTTTCTTTTCATGTACATTAAGTGTTACCTAATTGATATTCAAGGTTTTTGCAACAATTTTTGTTGATATAATTAGGTTAATTAGCCTAGTGTGCCTAATTAGGCAACAAAATCAAGTTAATTGGGTTAATTAGCCTAATTAAACAAACAAAAATCAATTTGAAAAAAACTCCATTGCATCACCAGTTATGGCACTGGAAACTTGAATTTTAATATAAACCTCAAACCTGATTATCCCATGATGTATTACGGAAAGGCTACTTTCACCTCGGTGTAAAAGGTCAATTACATGTAATTATTCCTCCTTAATAGGTGGCTGGGATGGTAAGCGCCGAACAAGTGAGGTGTACGTTTTTGATACTGAGGAGCAAAGATGGTCACATCCAACCACGGTGGGGTTCCCAGAAGGAGCCGGTCTGAGCTCACATACTGCTACGCTCGGTGCTAACAGTGATATCCTTCTCATTGGTCGGGAGGGGTCACTTCGCACACAACGGCGCTCGGGAAATGCCTACATCCTGCATGGTGACATAAAGCTTATGAAATATACGACATTTCCAGTTGGAGTAGATTCCAGATCAGGACACACAGCACACATTATTGGTAACCATCTTTACGTTCTTGGTGGGCGCAATGACAAACTCATAGAACGACACAGTAATTACAGAAATGGTGACCCAGTTTGTGACATAATGCAAAGGCTGGTTAAATACACTGACACTTTAAAACCAATGACAAAACCCCCATGTGGACGTAAACATCATGTCGGTGCAAGTGGTGCTGGTGCTATTTTCGTGCATGGTGGTGAAACATTCGATGGTCGTAGTAGGGAACCTGTTGGTGAAATGTATTTGATGAAGACCAAGCCAAACATAACGTGGTATAAACTTGGGGTATCTGCTGTAGGACGGGCTGGACACAGCTGTTCAGTCAGTAATGATAAGATTGTAATTCATGGCGGAATAGGGGGAAAGAGCAGCACAGTCTACGGGGACACATATCAGCTTGAATTGTAAAAAGGTCTAATTCTAATTGTTTGCATTACATAATTTCAGTAGAATTGTGACAACTTATCCTGTCGACTTGTAGCCTGGCAATGTATTTCCCATTTGGCTGCTATTTGAATAATTTCTAATTCGATTTTTTTCTGGGGTATACATGTACATTGCAGTAAAATCTACATTGGCCAAACCACCCATTATTTGTGGAAGAAAGTACGTGGATGAGAGTAGGTTCGCCCAGTAGAGTACAGTGAAACCTGTTTTGAGCGGCCTTTTACGGAAGTGTCACTTAAAATGAATCCTTATTATTCATGTTTATTTTACCTGTTTTGTAAGCATACCTGCCTTTTACGGAATCTTTGCCCTGAAAAATTAGGGTGCCGCTCAAAACAGGTTCTACTGTATAAAATGCAAAGTAAAAATTAATTTGGCGACAGAAAAACAATATGTGGATGACGGTGATTCACCCAATGCAAATTTTACTGTATTGGGAATTGTAATCCAAGTAGTTAGAAGACAGAAGCTGTGTGGACTTCATCAGTATTTCGCTCCTTCATTTAAATCGGTGCTTAGACTACATGTACATGACCAAAAGCGACATGCTCAATTAATATAAATTTGTTTTCAAGTATGTGTACATGTACACACAAAGCCTTCTTTATGTATATTATTCAAATATTATACAGGTAATCTCGCTTAACTCGCACAAGGATAAATCGTTTAAAATGATTCATTTTCATGAGGCCTTATTAAGGAAACCAATCAGTTTGTTATCCTTTAATTTTCCTCCAATGTTTGTACCGAAAATTTTACTTCATCTTTAAACGTTTCTTTTATATTAAACTTTTACACAATAATTAAATTTGTAATTCAAACAGTTCTGGATTTTGTCATTAAATTTTCCCTTCTGACTGCCATTCACAAGCAAAAAATTACTGTCCGGTGCTACATCCTATCGCACCTGTATTAGAACGAAACCGATAATCCTATTTCACTTTGTTGTGTTGAAGCATTATAATCTCTAATTTGCATGTAACTCATGTAATAATCATCTTATGTAAATAACCAGAACAATGATGTTAATGAATCTGGATCTCAGTTTACAGCATCAGGTAATGCAATATGTCCACTGATCCACCCACCAAATTAAGTCAGTTGCTTTGTGTCTGTGCTATTGAACACACCTATTCTGGATAAATCCTGTTGGATTACCCAAGAAGGAAAAGTGAGTAAGGTCTCAAGACATTGAGACTGGATCTTGCAATCAGGTGACTGTGGTGCAGTCCAGATGTGGGGCAGGCAGAACCTGATGCCGAGGGTGAGCAAGACCCCAGTGCTACCTGAGGGTAATAGTGGAGAATCCAGATTCAATACCAATTCTAATTAAACCACTACTCTCTATTACTGGAAATTACAGCTATGAAGTTGTTATCAATAAACCTCAGTTTTCTATGGATAATATAGTGTTTCTTCCTTGAATACACTGAATAATCAAAGCTGTACTACTGCAAAGTGCTATACAAGGGATCTAGTGATGAACATGGGATATACCTAGACAAAAGGAATACTTCTACATTATCAATCACACATAAAATTCTTTATTGGTAAACCATATGATAATCCACAACAAGATACTATTTGGAAGTAAAACATACATAAATATATTCTCTATCAGAACAGGACTTGACTCGTCATGTCAAAAGGTAAGCCCATTCTTCCATCAGACACAGACTGGCAGCTCAAAAGGAAAACCATCTATGTAAAAGTAAAACCACCAATGATCATTGTTGAGAGATATCTTACTACTGCTCTGATAATTAAGTATTATGTTGTCCTGTCTGACAGTGTTTGGCTATAAGGACAAATTTCTAATTTTTCAACATCCCTGACCTATCCTATGTGCTGTACTTTACCCCACATAGGTATAAAAAGTTTAATCACAACAGCTTGCCATGCTTAGAAAAACACAACCGGTGATTGCTTTATGGCCAACCTTTCACCTTATCAGTGTGAGAAATTAATTTCTCCTCTGCTCTTATGCAAGATAATTATAGGATAGTACTTACCTATTGTAGATTAACCAATGGGTCTTGAATATATTCCTTAAAATGTAAATAGCAACGAGTCTGTAGTTCTGTTTTCTGTTTAACATGTATGAGATGGGATGATCACATCAAATAAAAATGAAGACAAAGATGATATCACAGTCTGAAGGTTTTAAGTTGTAATCCAGGGACATTCCAGGTTCAATTAATCCAATTTCAATCTGTCACTGCCTTGTTTCTTTAGTTAATTACTGTCGGTCATGGATCTGGTGCTCCAGTTCTGCAATTTCTTGCATCACATCCAGAACTTTATCACTTAAGGCACTAATTTGCCCCTGTGTGTCCAAATATTTCTCGTGAAAGATCTGCAGGTTACCTGCTGCAATTGCTAGCCTTGTGTGGGTATCCATTAACCGTTGTTGTATTTCATTTAATTCCCTCCATTTGTCTGCCAGATTTTGTAACAAAATGGCTCTGGAAATGGACAGATTAACATTTGCCATTTTGACTTTCACTCAGCAGTGGTGCACATGCGAAAGAGTAAGGGATTGCATCATCGAAATGGTGTGCCTCCCTGCAGCCAACAGCAGCTAAAATAGGCACGTAGCCATGGTCACTTATGTTTGGGCATAGACAAAAACCCAGCACAGCTAAACATTCATGAGCTAGTGCTCATTTATAAGTGATGGCATTTCATTACTTGATTGGCTCTGCTTTGAGAATCTCTAGTATGGTTGTATTTTGGATAGGACAGATTAATCATTGATAAAACACTTTCTTCCCCTAAAAAGAACCCTTCATATTATTATTATTATTATTATTATTATTATTATTATTATTATTATTATTATTATTATTATTATTATTATTATTATTAAGTAATCCTAATGTTTGATTTTGGTTAAAACAGAGATTCAGGGACTCTTCTACCTTGCATAACCATCTATAGTTAGGTTGTTGTGGCTGTGGTGTGTTCTGGCAGACATATGGCCCATGTCAGCAGGACATGCAAAAGTAGAGTACTGGATCGTACTTGATTGTGTTAGGCAGAAAAAACTCCCAGAACCCTAATTACATATATATAGCTAATCAGGATTATTAAATAAATATTAGATAGCTTTAGCAAATGTAATGGACCATGGAAAATCATTTTCAATGAGGTTTTCCATCACAAAGCTCTGTACAGGGTAAAATATATATTTCGTAACATAATTTAGTGCATGTGTCTATCACATGCAGCAATATAAAACCATTTCAATAAAAGAAGTTGTACCAGTAACAGATTTACATATTATCTAGGTTAAGAATAGTTTCTTTGTATTATTTTGTGAAGAAGCAGCAATGAGTAAGACTGCCTAGAATATTAGTCATGTGAAACCAATATGTTTCGATCTGTGACTTCAAGGAACTTGGCTTCAATGCAAAGATATGCATGTAACATATACTTTTCATTTTATTGATCCCATTTATGTGGTCATAATGTAGTGAGATCTTGCTCTTAGCTGCACAATTGTTATGTAATATCTCCTCTCTCTGTATATTTTCAGTTAACACCAGGTTCTGTGCTTTAAAGCCACAGTATTTTGTCACTACTTCAAAGGATAACCCTAGTTACATTGTAAAGTCATACTTAAGTGCTTGTGAGTGGTCACCTACCCCTCTAACTAGGCACCTGTTAGGCTATTTTGATTATTAGCCAATGGCCTTGCATGAGTGACCATCTGAGGATCAATGGCAGGAAAACCCTGGAACCAATCCTTGGTTGTGAAGTAGTGTGGTTCCACCTATTCAGCAGCACATAGCAATGGTCTTCTACACTACCTGAAGCCAGCCCTCACCCCTCCTTCAATGTGAGATGCCGAGGTTGACTGTGTGCTTTTTACAGGTATGGCCAGAACCAAGCTAGCCGCTTTAGAGTTTAGATGTGCTGCGAGATGCCAAGCAGGAATAAAACTAGCAATGTTTATGATGCCCCCCAAAAAGAGCCCTAAAAAGAGAAAAGATGGAGGGTGCTGTTGGATCAGAACCAGAAGGTGATCACCCTGGTTCTAATGGTAACAAGTGACCCTGCAAACAACCAAAGCCAGCAAAGGCTGCTGCTACAGGACCACCTGATGATTATCCAGATGGAGAAGGAGATGATCCTGATGCTCCTGATTTGGCTATGTTGTTCAATGAACTGGAGGATGATGATGAGGGAGATCCTGATTTTAATCCTGATGAGATCTACCATGATAAATACAATGAAGATGATGCCAATTTGGACTTGAATAAGTCAGGAACACTGGATGAGTACACCAGTATCGAAAGGCTCAAGATTATCACCAAGCTGTCTGAGAAAATACCTGACCTTGATCAGCCACTGCTGACTGAACAGGATAAGTTGACAGAGGCACCCTGGACATTTGGTGAACATCATGTCATTCCACAAGCTAACTTTGAATGTATACAAGTCCCACAGGACCAAGAAAAATTTAATAAAGAGGATATCTTATGTAGTGAAGAGCTTTTGAAGGAGACCACCACTTCCATAAGAAAAGCATGCAAGCAAATACGTCAATGTAAAGCTTGGAGTACCTTGGGAGATGAAGCCAAGGAATATTATAGCACTAGAGAAACTATGCTATGCAGATATAGGAAGCTATGTCACTACCAAGATCCTTATGATGCAGAGAATAGAATGCAACCTTATTATCTGTGGACTGAAGAGCTCACTGATGAATTGATTCAAATATGATCATTAAGAAGAGGCACTCAAAGTAAAACCTCTACTGAAGGCTTGCAAACCCCAGAAGAGGAAGCCTACAACAAAGGTGTGCACAGAGACACTGCTAAAAAGTTGGGCAGTGCTTTTAATCACTTGGTCAAGATCTTTGAGACCATCTGGGATGAAAAAGCTTAACTCAAGTGAGTAGAACAGGAAAACAGGAAAAATCAAAGGAAGAAGGGATACAAGCCCCAGGAATTCAATCGCCAGGTGTTTTGGTATGAAACCGATAGACATTATTGGCAGTCTGTCATTGATGATGTTGAACAACTGGATGTTGGTATACCAGCTGGACTGTTTGCTACCAATGCCAAAGGCAAACATCTTGATAAAATCACTTGGCCACCATATGACAAGTTACCAGAAGTGGTGCCAAAGCCATGAAAGGCACATACTGCTGAAGAAAAACAGGAGATTGCTGACAAGCACAGAGAGACCATACATGGATATGGATAGCTCAGAGGGAAGCTGCTTGACCCATGATACCAGCAGCCCTCTTCAACAGATTCATCAAAGAAATCTGCCAAACTGTAATCAAGAAGTATCATATGAAATGGCAATGTACAGCTTTGATGGCCACCAAAGAAGGGTGTGAATAATGGCTTGTCTCTGTTTGAAGATGCATTGAGGTGCACCACTCATGCCAATAGACTGACACTGAAACCAAAAGACATGGACCTGGTACTCTGGATTTGTGGTGAAACCATTGAGCAAATGATGCAGGCCCACTTCTGTGGTGGAAGGCTGTAAACACTTAAGCCTTAATGAGGCTACATTTATAGGTTCTTTTCAGAGCCTCAACCTTTTTCCCTCCTTTTGTTTGTTAGTTCATTAATAAAGTTGGCATTGTGAAAACAAAAATGCTCCAAGAGGGGATATGTTTTGAAAAGCTACTTACCTTTTAAACATGAATAAAAGTTATGAGTTAAATCTCTAATTACTCTAAATTAAATGGTACCTTTGTTCAGAAATTTTGATAAAATTACTATAGCTGAACAAAGACACTGACAGATCTAGATTAGTTTTGAAAAACCTGTAAAGTAGTTTAATTCATTGTTTTGCTAATAGCCTCTTTGTTTTTCTCCCTATAGACACAGTTGCCACTGTCTGGATGGCATGTGCCCATGATATATGAGGGCTAGTAGATGTGCTCCACATGTGAATAGAGAAATCAGAGGGCTGGTACTAAGATCCACTGTGAGCCAATCAGCAATTGATTCCTTACTCTTTGCCCAACATCACTCTATAAAAGGACCTTTCCAGTCCCACGCTACTGAGACTTGGTGAAGAATTTAGCAAAGCTACTTCATCACTATGGCCCATAGTATGAGTACAGATTATACCTTGGCTGAGATTGAAGCAGAGCTTCAGAAACCTAACTTGTCACATCGGAGGAGAAAAACTCTTCAGTAATTACATACATTTGAGAAAACAACAGGTATGAGGCTACAGGATGCAATACAGGCATCTGTAATGGCTGGACAACCCAAAATCAAGGTAGAGAGTGATGGAAGCTGAGGTGTTTGCAAAGCTGCCCCCACCCCTAAATGTTGTACAACCAATGACAGTGGAAAACCTATCAAGGTGGAACCTGATGTGAATTTGGGAGAAGATGAAGAATTATACACCACTGAGGCAGACTCCCAGTTTGATACAGGCATATCCAGCATCGAGTTGCCTAGTGATGAAGATGAGCCAACAACCCAGGAACCCAAGGTGTAGGACATTGAAAAAATCCTGAAAAAGATCCATGAAGGGTTCACTGCTGCAAATAAGGGCATCATTGTTTTAGCCCAGGAGTACAGAGGTCTCCTACTATCTAGCTGCATTGCCACTTAATCCTGATTGCCCCTGCCTGAGTTGATGTTTGCCTGTACTGTTGAGACTGTGACCATTGGTAAATCAGGCCACAGAATGGTTAAAGTTGCAGGATCAACCATGGAACAGGACAGTCTCCTACAGGGTACTGCTTTGGAGGAAAAAATTGAGCAGTTGCTTACTTAGTACAGCCCCAAGACACTAATGTTATGGCTAGCATGTGGACATTATTTGTTTGAGAAAAAAGAAGATCCTGATCTTACATACACTGGCATCACTGGGCAATACTCAGTAAGTAGGATCCAACTAGCCAAAATGTGTCAGATGCTTGGACCTAAAAACCCTGGTGGTTCTCAGTACAATAAGAAGAGGACGTTAGCACAACAGACCGCTCACAAGATTGAAGAGTATGAAGGTGACACTGAAACAGATGAGCAGGAGGAAGCCCCCACTGAAACTGTCCCATCTTCAACCCTCTCCATTCCACCTGAAGAGCCCGATGCCATGCAAGGTCCACTAGATCTCAGCGAGTACCTCACGTAAAGCCTCAACCCAACCAGCTCCACACAAAATCCCTGGTCCCTTTCAGGGCCACTGCCACCCCTCCCAAAAGAAATATGTCAGATAGGCAATGGTTTAATAAAGCATGCAATAAAGTCTTTCTCAATGTAAAAAATTTTTTTGCCAAACACATTTATCTATAAATAATAAATGGCTAAAACACTTCTTTATTGTAGAATGACACATCTACCAATATTTCTGTGCATACTGGGTGTTGTTTTGTGGTCTGGCCACAAAATTTGGCCATCCCTATCCTAACTACTTTAAAGCCAGAGAAAGTGAACAATTTACTCAATTTAAATTTGGGTACTCAAAACCTCAAGGTAGGACCTTTGATGGAGCCAGTTATTTTTGAACCAAAAGGAGAGATTAAACTGAGTAGGTCTTCCTATCGTGTTTCTAGCCAGATACAATTTAAACCCTACATAGATTCTTTTGATAGATTCAAAAGCTACAGTGTGAGAGTTTTGAAGGATTTGGATGATGATTCTTAAGTGGGTGGTTTACTATGTAGCATCAACTTGACCTATCCTAATATGAGTTGTGTGGTTCAGAACAAAGCTGAAATAGATTTCAGAGGTATTGATAGTAAAGGGAATAAGTGAAAAAATTGGCAGACCCCCCAGACATATGATTGTCACCTAAGTCATCAATATGGCTGGTTGAGAGTTGAAGCTAAACATCTCTTTAGTGTATTTTGGACTATTTTTAGAAATTTTTTGACAGCTACATATCAGTTAAGTTACCACCACACAGCTAAATCATGCAATGACATTCATACTGGACAAATGAGAAGAGGCAGAGTTAAATGCTTCTCAGTCATAAATTGGCTGATGGGCTGGGGAATTTATTTGAATGCCAAAATTATTGATAAGTTACAGGACAATACTCATCTATTGTTCCAGCAAAATAAGTTGCAAGAGGCTCAAATTTTAGAGACTGCCCATTATTTGAACCTCACTATGGGTAATCTTCAGTTACAACATCAAATGTTAGTAGGTCTGGACACAAAATTGCTGGTTCTTAATAAAACTCTAAGGCACACTACAGAGGTTGTAAAAAACACTCTTAGCAACTTGCTTACTCTGAATGATATCAGTAATAAACTGCAAAAGCTAGTGGTTGGAGTAATGATGTTGGATGACAATGTTGAGTCCCTGTATGAATACATGAGGGTATTAGCCACCCACACTATTAATCCCATGATAGTTGCCCCCAGAAAATTGAGATCTATTTTGGTCAAAGTTTGTAAGGATATGCAGACTAACCCACATTTACAGTTACCAGAGGATGCTGATAAAAATATTTGGGCATACTATCCTATCATCAAAGTTACCCAAATTGTAAGAGAAATGGCACTGATTGTTATTGCAAACTAAATTGCAAATCAAATGTTTGTTAACAGACTGAATCCAAGTTATTACACCTCCCTTAACCATTATTAATGTGGAAAATGGTTGTGAGGCTTATAGTTCTGATCTCTATATTCCAGCTAAATCAGAATTAACAGGACAAGTAGGAAATAATTACAGGTATTTGTGTTTTCTCCCCTTTACTGAACAATACCAATCACTTCCAATTTTTGGGTCCTGGGATGATTTGCAAGAAGTCACCTTAACTAGTGAAGAGTGTAAACTCATAAAACAAAAGTTACCTGAACTTCCCCCTATGACCTACAACCACCTAAAGGATAATTTAGCTGACTTAAGTAAACCTAAAACTAAGCCCTTCTCTCTTAACCCAGGAGCAGTATTAAGTGTCCTCATACTATCCAGTCTTGTCATGTTAGGACTATTTCTGCTGGGTCTGTGGAAAAGTAAGAGAATGGGATTATCCTTACAAACTGTGGTTGATAAATTCAACACTCAAGTGCCTGTTCACCAGTCAAAACCCTTACATCGAAGTGCACCCAGTTTGTTACAAAATATTGAGGACATCGAATTACAAATCATGGACCCCATGGTGTATTGTGAAGAATCACTACATGCCTCACTGCCAACACAACTGGCACTGACAGAAGCTGACTTGGATTACAAGAGACTGTTTGGATTACCCAGCCAGTGATGACACAAGTCCTATCTGACATGAAGGGGCATGGACTCAACATTTGCAGTTATGGAAAGTACCTACAGAGAAAAACTGACTCTGTGTAGCAAGCTCCTTTGAACTTACAAATGCTGTGAAGAGGATGTGTGTGCCAAGAATGACTCAGAGATCCATGGGAACATGCATTGGCTAAAATGACTCTTCACTGCTCCTATTTAGTCTCAAAAATCCTTTTGTAAAATGTTAATAAAAACTTATAGTTTTTATACAAAGGAAAGGAGGAGAAGTGCTACATCCTATTGCACCTGTATTAGAATGAAACTGATAATCCTATTTCACTTTTTTGTATTAAAGCATTATAATCTCTAATTTGCATGTAACTCATGTAATAATCATCCTATGCAAATAACCATAACAATGATGTTAATGAATCTGGATCTCAGTTTACAGCATCAGGTAATGCAATATGCCCACTGATCCACCCA
>JBCAUI010528564.1:0-11456 GCA_038406195.1 Haplosyllis anthogorgicola | reverse complement strand
ATGGATATCCATATATGGACAATCAGGACATGACCCAGGTCAAATCTAACCATATTTGGGCAATTGAAATATAAACCGTGTCAAATCTAACCATATATGGGCAATCTAGATCATCCAGGCACCATATGAGAGCATGTTCAGCCACCTGTGACTGAAATCAATCAACTAGAACCATTTTGGACAGGGAATTTGATCTCCTCTGGCTCAAAGAAATACTATTCCTGTCGGTTTAGGCTTTTTTTAAGCTTTTATATTGAAATAGAAGTTACGGAAAAAAGCTACGTCGCGACACTATGATATATTTGGTTTGGTTTCATTCCTGTTCAAATGCTGAATGAATTTCGTTTCAGTCAGTTCCAGATGGGTAGGGTACACCTAAATCTTCAAGCTATCCAATGTGAATTGATTGTTATTTATTGCAAATGAACGCAATGTAATTATATTCGATATTGTATTCGATAAAAACGAAACAGATGTAAAAATATCGTGTTCATAAAAAATGCTTGAAAAACAGTGCCCCACAAAGTGTCTCTTTTCCAGTCATTAGCATATTGTTAGTTACCAAATAAGTTGTATGTCACACCCTCATTTTGTATTCATTGCATTCAAAATAAATCTAGATTAAAACACTGGATTATAAAGGTTTTAGCCTAATCTCTTTCGCAAATTTCTGATTTAAATAAAACCTACTCAACGGAAATCACTCCGCAACATCCTGTTCAAAAATCTATCTTTGTCATGTTTTGTGTTTTGTTTTTCCTCAGTAATAAAGTTAAATGCTGCTTTAAGTAGAACTGAAGGACGGGGTTTCAGTTATTCGTAGGTGTTTTGGCTAATTGGTTTGGGGAAATTTTGCTGCTTTTTTTTCCTTGTGAAACGAATGAGAGATGTGGTAAATGAACACTTATATGGCTGTGCCAAAGCTGTGATATGTTAAAGGAAATAAACTTTACGCAATACCATTTCAGTTTTAGTTCTTTTTTTCCGAAAAATGCTTCAATGGAATGCACCAAATGAACATCGATATCTTTTTCAATCACGAGTGTGATTGTATTATCAATGGCTTCCGTTCCTATTGAATTTCTCATAATTGAATTTAGTTTTCTCTTGCACCAGGTGACTTTCGCACGGGTCAGGTTTCTATGATTGGGTGTCACTGAGTATGAAATCACTTTTCACTCTACTTAAAATTCAGTCCTTCAAATCGATGGACAATTTATGGCTTGAGTAAATCGAACTATGTAAAAGAAAGTTTAGATTTATGGCCCTAACTTTTAGGCCGGGATTCTGTTTTACTCATACATCCACATACTTGCGAAAAACCATCCTCAGTATCGTATCATTGTTTGTTTGTTTTACCAAAATTATTGATATGCAGGAATGTTTATCTTTTATAAAATTAATTTGGCAAATTTATATTGTTGCCAGTAATATAAGTCACTGAAAATTAATACGTCACAATGGACGTAAAAATGGTCGTTTTATTAAAGGCATCAATATAAATTAATCCCCATGCGCATACCATAATCTTCTCTGGTTAATTAGACAAAACACAGAAAAGTGCATTGGACAAAATGGACCTTTCAAAAATTACGAAAAGCACACGCATCAATACTCGGGTTACTAAGTGCGCCTGTTTAGCTAAATCAGACAAAATGGAGAAATATCGAAACAGCCATGTGCAATAAAGGTATTAATGTCACATTTCATAGGATTTAGATGTCTGCCAGTAACAATAGTTGTCTACCAGATGCCTAAAATGCAGAAAAATTATGTCTCCAAATGATGAAAAATGTTGTCTAGGAAGCGCTGAGGATCAATGCAGGAGTGCCCTTGGGGCATGTACTAGACTTGAAATCTTCCCTTGCCGGACTTGTTTGTAGAATTTACTGGACTTGTCTGTGGAATTTATAAAATAATTCCATTACTGAATTATGTTATTCGATTATGTTCAGGTGAAATTTCACTTTGTATGTTCTGTGTGAGATACCCCATGCGGTATATGTAAAATATGTGTTTTTACTTTGTTACCTATCGTAAATTAAACCAAACGAAATACGATTGAGTACAGGTCACTGAACATCTGCATGTTTGTGAGACACCTTTTTAATGTGTACATGTGTGATATGTAGTACACCCAACACAACCCGAACACAGATAACTCGCTCGAATTTCATGAAATATCTCATTTGTTCATTTTATCCACAAGTGATTTGTTAACTCGAATATCTTTTCATTCGAACATTTTTGAGTTTCCCTTGAGGTTTGAGTAAAGTGTGACGTACTGTATAATTCGGGATAATATCAAACTGATTATTTAACTAAAATGTCTGATGGTGATTTGGAACAAAATATTGGGAGCAATCAATTTTGTGACTAAATATGTACCTTCTAAGTCTCAATTTTTCATATTGCAAATAAGTCGACAAGAATCCAAAGCTTTTAACTGCTTATGTGGTTAAATTGCCTAGTCGGCACTGATGTGCATGTGGCTATGCAGTCGGAAAATTGACCAGACATGGTCTATAATATCAACTGTGCACAAATACATCATCAATTTATAAAACTGCATGTGCTCACTGAAATTACCTTATCAGCTAAATTGACTAGACAAGTGAAATTGGTTTGAAACAGATATCAGTGACCCATGACCCCCGTATATATAGAGGCTCATTGTAAAGACGATTTCAGTCATCATCTTGGGCAATAACCTTTAGTTTGAAAAAGTAAGCTTTTTTGAAAACAATGCAATCTATTATTTGCACGTTGAATAACGAATTTTCTCTGTTGAAAACTTTTAGGGCGCTTTTCAGAGTACGTCAGTCCGTTTACATACAATGATCACAAATAACTGAATTTTGAAATACGGTGTGCAAGCATTACTCGACATTTCGTCTTGATATTAAGCAGTGGCGTTGAGCAAGTTAGCTCACAAAGTTCATAAAGATTCTACATTTCTTCTTATTTAGAAGTCCATCTTCAGGTATTCTTTTGAGGGTGCCACATGTCGATTTTAATATTGCACAATTTTTGTAACCATTGGCGGAGGCACGTGCGGTGTGTCCAATTTATCGGGCGATTTTTACCCAAAAATTAGGGGTGCGCTCCTTGCCGGGTATGCACTTCCCGTAAGAGAAACCCCTGAACCACCACTGATAACGTCAAAGAACCTACATCTTTCAGCAGAAAACCAGAGAGACTATTTATATTTGACAGAAAATCAGTTGAATGTTCATTGGTGATTTCTCATGATAATCAATACAAACAACAAACAAATTATGTAATTTTTAAATTTGTTTTATTGACGAGCCACATGACACCAGCATGTGTAAACAAAACATCCAACTTCAGTTGCCATAGAGATATGCACTCAAAAAGCACCAAATTCCATGGTAACCAGTAACATAAACCTCAAATTGGTATTGTCTAAATATAGCAGTCTGCAGGACTCATTACTATGGTTACAAACAAAGCTTTTGTACGGTTTGTATGGTTACTGTGTACACCTATTGTTTCTATTGTTTACCTATTGTAAATTTATCATTAATTTAATTTATAACAGAGAAAGCATTGTCTGTATACAGCAAGAAAACAGATTATTTATAGAATTATGGTAATATATGTTAGGAAGTTAGTAACATGTATAAAGTTATGATATATTTGCAACAGAAGCACCTAAATTGATATTATATTTATACTGCCATATATACTACTGTGAAGGACAGCAATATTGATCTTCCACAGTAATGTATATGAGCATAATGCCCACTATTGTAGCAACAATAGATCCTTTGACACAGAATTATTATCATTGGAAGTAATCAGTTAAATACAGTTAAGTAAACTCAGAAAAGCCACTGGTATTTTACAAAAACATGGTTAAAAGCATTGTTCTAATTTAAAACAATGAAATTACAATTCATTTGTGTTGGGAAACAAAAGAGAATATTAAAGATTTAGTCTTGTTGCCATTGGTAAGTAAGAAAAATGGCACAATTGTTGTTAAAGCTACAGAGCATGGAGGAACATCTATGAATTAAATAAGATTTTGTTTTCCAGTGACACATGTCTACCAGACAAACACATTGGTCAAGTTTAGAGTGATTTGTCATCAAATGGGATTCATTTTCTCAGGGTGTGGAAAACAACTGCCTATTGGTTTTGTAATTCCAATTTGGGCACTTTGCCTATCCACAGAGGCGAAAATGTAGGCAAATAATTGTTTGTTTAACAGATGAATATGACACTGGTTCTGGATGATCATTTCACAACTTTCACTTATATATATTGAACTACAAGGTAGAGATTTATGATACAAGAGCACACAGAGAAAAATGAAATGCAATTTCTACTCAAATCATTCATAACTGAAAACTGTACCTTGCCAAACAACTAATTGCCATAATATAGTAATTTTATATTTAACTAACTTTCTGCACATATAGAATTTAACTTTTTCATTAAAATCGAATGATAAGACTCGTACTCATACTCCTTTACAGATAACAGTCACACAACCAGCCTGTGTTTATGTTTGTAACAACCAGCACTTACCAACCACGTGATTTAAGGACCTCGCCAGTGATTGGTTATAAACACAGAAGCACGTGACCAGCTCAAGTGCTTCTGATTGGATGGAATGATGGAAGTTGATGCGCGACCCGGCCTTAATGACTCATGAGTATGTGCCTCTATGTCCAGCCACGAACCCAAAGGGTTAATTCACAGGGTGTCGGACTGACAAATACCCTATTTGGCATTTGCCTCTGTGGTGTGTCCAGAGGTTGTAAAGGACAATCTTGTCAATTAATAACCCCTTTGGATCCGATACTGAAGTCTTCTTTTCATGTATGTATGTCATCATATGTTTGTTTGAGGGTCATTGTGACCTATTTAACAGTGGGTGGTATCAGTTTGGGAACAATGGCGCATCAAAAGCACAGCATGAAATTCTTATGTGCTCTCTTTTGTTCTGGACGTTTCGAAACTGATACAAATTCCGTGTACTGTTAATGTTTATAAATTACAATACACATTCAGAAATCATTCATCATCAGAGAAATGTTTCAGATGCGAGACATAAATCATATTGTTGTGCATAACGCCCACACTGAAATGATTACACTGGTTTTAAAACCGCAACAAAGATGTTTATCTCTCTTTTCCAATGTTTCAGTAGGTTTTCTTCCCGTTTTAGTGTAATGCTCTTAGTGTCATTCACAAGAAACCGAAAGTCCTTGTGCAAATTCGCTCTGTCTGTCTTTTTGTTTTAAGTTTCTCTCTTGTAGTATGTGAAAGTACAAAAAGATACATACATACAACATCACAAATTGTTATCACACCAGACACTATCAGATATATGTCATCTGGTTAAATACTTTTTACGGCAAAAGTATATCACATTAATTCAACTGTCAGGTGTAACAGTGGCTTTCTCTCTATTCATGTACAGTGGGATCTCGCACCAGTTCTATCGTTATTAGGCCTATTCAACCAATACCAATTCTTCAGGGGAAATTGGTGCATCATATTAAAAAAAACCAAGACACAGTGCAAGGGCATTGATTCAAAATATATACAAATACATAGTGCGACTGTGCAAAGGATATTGTTGTATAATTTCTACAAATCTATACAATTATCATTCAACGGGAGTGTACATTTGTAAAAACATTAGCATGAAAATCTGCACTTAAACAGGAATAGTAGAATTATATGCAGTGTCTTAATTCCTTCACTTTTTCACAATGGTAAAATTCACACCGGGTAGGATGTCGTTTCTATGTTTAGGGGAAGTTTCGTTCAAGTATTTTTACAATCTACAATAAAATAAATTTAAGTTGATTCTGGGACTCTTACACATACTGATGTTACTTTCAAAAGTTCCCCACTGGTACAGACAAACAAACTAACAAGATTATATACTCTATTTAGTTTCATTTGAAGCTACTTAACATACATGAACACACAAAGTATAATAAATATGTGTATAAACATTCTTGTATTCACTTTTCGTTTGCATGTAGGCTATTAGCTTTGAATGCCCATATAGATAGATAGATGGAATTTGTCCTTGGGGACTCGGCACAACTTCGTTTTACATACGTAAGAACATTTACACAACTCGACTTGGCAATTTGGCTTATTATGATGATTTGTTTCGCACGGGATTGAAGCATGCGCGTGTTATACACAAGGTACAGGGCACAATTAGCCTATTCCGTTTGATGTTGAGATCTATGAAATACATAATCAGTAAATAATGGTAACAACAAAGATTTTTTCACATGCATATATCATTCATCTGGTATCATTTCAATTTTAGTGTACATGATTTTGTGCATAAACAAACAAGGCAACTGAAAGTTCAACATGCACCAATCAACACGTCATTCACTCATTTGCAAAACTGAACAATTAGAATGAACTCTTGTATGATTTGATGGTAGTGAGCTATATTTATGTTATCTTCAAAGTTTGACTTTCCTCTCTTATTCTAAATAGCAGGTATCCATTGTTTAATGTTGGTATCATAGCCCTTTTCACAAAAATAAGATAATGAAATAATACTCTTTAGAGATTCACATATTTTAGCACCGAGAAAAAAACATTCACTCAACTCGTAAGACTTTCTTCTTGCCTGTCTTGATGGGGAGAATATTATGCCACTGCATACTAAACCTCCATCTCAACAAAACAAGAACTTGATGGTTAAACTTTCCGCAATTTAATCTAAGTTTTTTATGCACTTGGTGTATATATTTTTGATCTTTAGGTTACGCTTTAAAAATAATCGTTTGCCGAATGAAGTCAGGTTGCACAAAATATAGAATTTAGTTTACAGCGCCCTTGCACAAAATGTTCTAGGTTTTAACTGCATTATCTCCATCAGCAAAAGGAGGGGTTTCCCATTTATAAGTTGTATAGCGTCTTCATTTATCTATAGCCTCTGATTTCTTACGGAGAATTGCGTTTTCTTGCCGATTAAATAACGAATATAACATATATTGATCACAGTTTAAGTGTCACAAACAGCACTGGCACACACATCACTGAAAGACTAGATCGACACACAGTCAACATATTTTGTTTTCTTGTTTTTATATCATCTTTGGTGGTTTCAGACATCCAGTCCACTTGGTGGGAGGTATTCTGAATGTCAAAACTACCGCACGAGTTTTTCGCTGTGTCTCAGGAATGCTCTGATGTCCCAAGGTGCGGGGCCCTCCCCATTAACTGTAAGTACATTGATTGTCATATGCCTGAATGGTACCAGAATATGAACGTATCTGCTAAATGACATACGTTCCTTAGTTGTGTTACTGCGCAATTTGAAAAGTTCGTCGTTTTTTTACCATCGCCTAACTGTCCTTATTGACACCCCTTCATCTTCTTTCTGAAGTGATCTTGGTCAAATTTGTGTATGTACGTACAGCATGTGGTGCCCCTACAATTATCTCAATGGAAGAATATATCAAATAGAAACAAAAACAATTTGTGCGATTTAACAATTGGGACAAAAATATAACACTTCTAAGCACCGGGAATCTGTGTACAAGCAAAAATAAATACACTTGGTTTTGAAGCATCAGATACAATCAAGGGCTTCTTGTTAATTTGAAATTGACTCGTGCGCGGGCAATTCAGGCGCAAGGGTGTCCGCAAACATCATAGTTGTATCACAAGCGCTTGGCGCATCTCACTTTGCATTGCTCTTGCTACTTGAAGAAAAGCCAAACCATCACTTCTAATGTAAAAGTGGTTTTCTTCTAGCTACATCCACATTCATCCACCACCATCTCATTGAGATCTGTTTTCATAATGTTACCGGTTCCGTCTAAGTATAGCATTGAGATGGGGGACAGTTTGGTGGGTGAGCAGCACATTGATAACTCCTCTTTTCGTTGTGCGTCGGTCTCAAATTTTGCCATATGTTGTAAAACTGTGGAATGGTGGTGTGCTCCGTATTGTACTCCTGTAACGCACAAAACAAAACGTCAAAATGTTGTGGTGGGAAGCAAAACGCAAAAGCAAACTTACAATGTCTAAATATTTTCGATGACAACTGAGTTTGATGAAATTCATTTTCACGCGATCTGCCTGGGGATGGGTATTTATTTAATTGAACAATAGAAGTTCACGCTGTGTTCATAGCAGAAACTGTTGTTTATAAAACAAATTATATTTCCCGAAACAATGATTTACTGCATCTGGACTAATTAGGTCAAGTTGACCTGCATCGTAAGAATCCTATGTTTAGTTACTCAACTTTACTAATTTTGTATTTAGATAGATGTTCCATGTCGCTCTGACAGAGTTTTCTATCTTATAAGCAATGTGAAATCTGAAAAGGTATTAAAACTGACCTTGGCATGTTCCTTTACAGTAGTGGGCATCATACCAGGCTGGCTGCATGACCCAATCATCCCAATCAATCTCTTCAAAATTCACTCTTAGGGTGTCTCTGCAGCACTGTGTCTGTTCTCCATCGCATTCGACCTTCGTGCTTCGGCGAGTCCTCTTTCGTGGCTTCCCCATCCTCAGTACAATATAAACACGGTGTTCGTCTCTGTTGGCGATGGGTACCGCTTCGGGGTCCATTTCACACGTTGGGCATGATACTCGTAGTCCGTGGTTTGTGCTGGGTCTTCGCAACCATCGTCTGACCAGATGTCGCATGTCGAACTTGACCCAGCCCCTCTGGATTTCGGCTTGGTGTCCATAGAGCCTGGATTCGTGTCTGTTGGTGACGTGGAAGTGCCTGTCCAGCTCGGAGACGGTCAGTGTGTGGTTCCGGTTTGACCCTGGGTCCTGGAGCTTGTAGACCCATAGTTCGGCTGAGTCTATGAGTTCAGGGTTGAGGTTCTCCTGGAAGTTGAACTGGTAGCATCCGGATGGTTTTGAACTTCTGCATGTTGTTACTGTAAGAAGAAACGATGGCGAAATATGATTATTGATGTTATTGGTTTTCAAGTTTAGTAACGCAGTTTCATAGACCCAATCTAACATCTACAGACGCGATCGTTATGAAGTGATCATAGAAGTCAGTGACCTCAAATGTGTTCTTGCTCAATAGAACTTACAAGTGCCACAATAAATTTCAAAATGCAACGATTAGTTTGCGAAAAATGGATACTACGTTTGCAAACCAAGTCTTGGAAACTCACTAGTCTGCAAAACTTGTCTGAGGACAATTTTAGCACTCGCTATTGTTTACATAGTCTTTGCAGATGCATCTTAATTGGGTTTGGGACTGCAGCATGGATAATGGTATTCCATTGATTTTGATGCGCGATCCTTCTCCTTGATATAATATTTTCAATATTTCTTGACATTCATAAAAATTCACTACTTCAAATCCTCCAAGACTTGACATTCTCCAGAAAGACCCTTTGAGATGCGAAATATAATTTTGTGGGTTCATTTAAAATACAATGACATTTAAATAATTTTTTCTCGGAGATCCATAGCCAAGTGAGTCACATTAAGGATCATCCCAAAAGATTTGTATGTTTCTTCCGCAAACTAATTCACTGGAGTAACGTACTTCATGAATAAAGAAAAAGGAAAGGGAAGACAAATGCGCATCTTGCAAATGTGGTTACACAATTATATGATGTAGGAGCATTACAGATCATATCTGCCTGCTGTGATGTCTATAGCCGAGTCGGTCTAGTCTACCTGACTCCTGACTATCCCTTAAAAGGGCCAGACCTAACAATATGATGCCTAAATAAATTTGCTTTTGGGTTAAACGTTAAAGAGCAGCGCGCAAAACTTTAATCTCCAAAGAACGGAAAAAGGAATTAAAGATCGTGCGGTTCACGAGGTACCCACAAACACACATCGTAAAAGCATTGTGTTTAGACAGTCATAAGGGGAACAGTTTTTGTTTTTTGGGGATCGATTAAATTCGCTTTGAAACCGAAACTAAAAGTCTCATCTTGATAATAAAAAAGCAATAGATTTTATGATTGCTAAATTTATCACAGCAGCGAAACCATTAAAAAAAGAGAGGAATTCAAAGACTACATAGCCAGTAAATTACTATGAAAAAAATGCCCATAAATGGTCCACAAAAGGTGTTGAAGCTATGCTTTTTTGTGACAAAAAGCAGAACTTGCTACCCAGCACTGGCTTCTGAAATCTTTGCATATGCTTGTTGTTTGCAAAGTGTGAAAGGCAGGAGCAGCTGCAGTAGCGGATCTAGAAATTACCTCGGGGTGGGGGACTGGCAAAATGGCGGAAAAACATGATTTAACAGGGGCTAGGTCTCCCCAGATCCGCTATACTGAGCTGTTGCTGCCTCTTGTGAAATATGACACTCTTTTTTGCATTTCTCACAAATCTCAGATCACCACTTGAAGCCAGTTCCTCACGGGTACTGGCTTAAATCAGAAGGTACTTGTCTTTTGCGTTAGATGACTTTCCAACATGGAATGACTCGGTCTCTCCTTGGATTCCTTTTCTTGTTATGAAGTTTACTTTCAGACCGTTTTTGCCGAAACATTAACTTTTCGACTATCTTCCAACAGATGAGTGGCCAGTACTTTTCTAGTTCATAACCTGAATATTTACACATGCACAAAAATAATTTCAAAATATTGCGTGCATTATTTAATTTGCGTGTGATCACCTTTTATCATAACAGTTTTTATCAAGGTCAAGGGACACCCATTCATACCAAACATTAAACTAGAACGTACTCTTGATATAATTAACAAGACATGCGACCTTGATTCGGTCTGTGGCCTTGTGACGTAGGACACTAGTTACGCCATCATTTTACCTTGAATTTGATCACGCTTATTTGGTCTGGCTATTGTAGTCACAATTAAAATGTGATTTCTGGGTCATGCCGTTCAACTTCTTTTAAGAAGTAGAAATAGGCATTTTGCAGCCGCATCAATTGTCTAGCTCGCCTCCCCCATTTCCGCCTCTTGACAAAACATTATTTGTCGACTTGATGGCATTTTCTGCCTTACAATCGTAACCGTATATAATGCAAATATATATTATCATATACATGTACATTCAATTGACTTTAAGGTCCCAGTTGTTAAATATCGATCAAAGGAAAGCACTAAGGCCAAGTTTCACAAGAAGGAAACAGTAATAAATCCATACAAAACTAATTGTACTCCCACGCATATATGAATTGGACGACAATATCGATTGCCTGAAATCCAATGCAAGTAGTGTCTTTTGTGGAAAATTTAATGCCAGAACCTAGAGGGTAATAATAGAAGTTGCTCGATAGGGAATGAAATTTCAGAGGAATTGAAAAAATGGTTTTAATCCCACGCTTTTACTTAAATCCATTTTCATGAGTATAATTTTCATTTCCTGTTGAGAGCCACATTGATAAATGGACCTTAGTGTTATATTATGAAAAACCACTCATACGCCATTCATATATATTTAGCACTTCCGGCATATTTATTGCACTGTACGTT
>JBCAUI010528553.1:0-11456 GCA_038406195.1 Haplosyllis anthogorgicola | reverse complement strand
CCCCCCCCCCCCCTCCCCTAGTCTGTACGCCCAGTTTTGACTCAATAGTGAAACCACCTTTACGTTCACAGAAGTCTATCAACGCAAAGCGTGATAGACTAATTAGCATTGCGAATACAAACACCATTAGCCTGAAGGAAGCATTGCACTGTACAGGTGTTTTTGTGCTATTTCTGAACGGAATGAGCAATAAGCTAAAGGAGATCCCTTTTAAAAAAAACCTTTTATCTATGATTACTCATTTTTGCAAAAAAAAACCAACCCAAAAACAACAACGACAACAACAATAAAAAACAAACAAACAAACAAACATTGACTATATAAAATGGCAGGAATTCGGCATTTTAAGTCTGTTGATAAATATCCACACATTATGGGGAAAAATTGATCCATTAGATCAGTTTCCTCAGTGATTGATGTCGTATATTTATATAATTTAGCAATAGGGATGATAATAATCCAGCAGCAGCAGTCAGTGTCCCCATCGTTGCAATTTTACCTCCGTTTCACTTTCAGCATAAAGCATAAATATTCCAGTCACTAGTCGTGATGTAGGACGATGCAATCTAATCGCTTGCCATCAATGATCGCATGCGATTTCAATCAGAAATTTATCCATAACATATTACTATCTGTGACAAAGAAATAAAAAAATGTCAGATCCAGGCTTATTATTACTGATGTAACCCTTCTATCATAACATGATACTTAGTAGGCCGCATTTACACGATACAATTTAATCGCTTGCAATCAATGATCGCAAGCGATTTCAATCAGAAAATTATCCATAAAACACTCTTAATTATGGTAAAAAAATTAAAAATATTAGATGCTGCCTTATTATTACTCATGTAACCCTTCTGTGTGTATCACAGTACGATATTACTCAAATAAGTAAAACATAATCGCATGCGATTAAGATCGCTTGCAATTGGTTCGTGCCGTGTATCTGCGGCCTTACAAACAAGCGTGACGTTGTCCTTGTAAAATGATCGCTGGCCGGTTTAATTCCTGGCGAAAGGTAAACAGAATTGAATCGCATTGATTGAATTGTTTCAGAGGGTACCAGTGATCCAAAATTGTTTTCGGTCCACCAATTTCTTTTTTTTTAAAATGGACCTCTTGATGGCGTTAGGCTTAAATATTGACAGCGTTACACTGCTGAGGTGGAATCGGATTTTCTCGGACGTAAAAACGGGAAATTTAAACTCGCTAATGACAAGAACTGCGACCTGTTGACACAGTCTGGTTAGAGGACGTGATTCATCACAACGTGATCGTTTAATCATTATGATGACGCAGCAGAACGTGACGATTACTCGACACAGGAAGTGCTGGAGCTGAGGAAAAAAAGACCATAGGCTTAATAAACAGCACGTACCTTCTAGAACTTGTGAACGTTCTGGAACCAATATTTCACTCTTTAACAACAGTTTCCTGTGTGAGCTCATCACCTTCATGTGACAATCAGTGGTAACAACTACCACATACCATATGAAACCACATACCATATATAATATACACATTATAATCAATTTAAGAATCATCAAAAGCTTTTCTGTTCAATTATTCGGTAAGTTATAAATTTTTTTGTTCTGTTTTGTATTTGATTTTGATTTTTCTTTTTGACGTTGGCTACTTTATTTGCCTACCAAATTAGCTTACACCGGATCCACTCAATTTTAGCCTGAATTTTCGAATTATTATTACTATTCCAATATTCCTAAGCTAAGTACACAGGAGTGCAAAAACACCTGAATTGTATTTCATCAATTCCAATGTCTGAATCAAATTACAAGTTTAAAAATATACATGTAATTTGTTTTACATTTCTACACTAGATCAAGACAATAATTCATCGGACACAACATCATTCATTAAATCAACAAGGTAACAACAACAGATTCCGTTGTAACAACAGCAACAACAGAAGTTTCTATTAGCAGCATAATCTTTGGAAACAACAACAGCAGCAACATCGACGACAATAATGGACAGCAACAACATAACTACTGAAGGCAACAACACTGCAACAACATCCATGTACGAGTCTGTTAGATACAACAACCATGTTGCAATCCTCATCCAGGTTGTTTCTATCATTATCGCTTTTGTTATTTGCTTCATGAATATTTTAACAATAATAGCCATTTGTAAGTTCAGAAAACTTCAAAATGCTACAAATTACTTAATTCTTAGTTTGCCAATGTCAGATCTCCTTTTGGGCATTGTACTGCCCTTCCATGCAGGTGCAAAACTATCTGAAGTAGAAATTGTTTCTTTTTGTAAAATCTACTTGTTTTTCAAGGAGTTAAGTCTCTCTATCTCCATAACAACCATTGTTGCTGTAACACTAGAGCGTTGCTATGCTCTCGTTTACCCATTCGAGCACAGAGTTAGGATGTCCAAGCGCCTGGTATTCAGTGTCATTATTGGCATCTGGATTTATGTAATCTATGCATTTGTAGCAGAAGCTTTAACATCCAGTGTTTTTATATGCGATGGTCTACATGTGTCACCATGGTTATCTGTGTTGCTAGGCGTCCATGTTGCTATGTATTTTGTAATTTGCGTTGGTTGCTACGCTAAGATATATTTTATTACAATGGGACATTGTAGGGTTCATAATTTAGGATGCCCATCACCAAAGCCCAATACTTCAAACAGTAATGAAAAAGATAAAACTGCGTCCAGGTCTGACAGTGGTAGTTAAGTAACCAAGCTATTGCCACGGGTGGAGTATCCAAGGAAACATCTCTTCAGCCAACCATAACCATGGAATCACATATTTGCTCTGTTCTAATCTAATTCATGTAATCATGCACTTCAGTGTCAACATGATCACCATAGTAACCAGAATAAACAAATTCACCATATTAAACGGAGACCTAGTATCACATGTCAGGAATGCTCGAGTATAAAAGTTTCACTGATGTGTTTTTCAGTAATGGTGGCTTTGATTTTGTGTTGGTTACCATTCATTACCATGGTGATTGTAAACTCTTCCCTTAGCAACGAACTTTCTTCTATTCAGTATCTTGCGGTACTCTTGTGTTAAGCTTGTATTTAGCTTGATCCGGATTAATAACAAAAGCAATTGGTTTGCTTCAATCGAGAAAAGGTTGTACTTTATTTCTTGCAAACATATTACATGTTAGTTTCAATCTAAACTGAATTCAAATTAATTTGTTTGTAACAGCTTGGGTAAGTTTGTGTCTGATTGGTTAACTGATAGGTTAACTGCTTCCTGCAGGTGCACGTGCAAGCCTGTTGCAGCAGTAATTACCGGGCTCAATCTAATGCAAGCGCACATGTATTACACATTTGTAACAGACGAAGTTTTTATGATGTCATGTTAATTCTTTATAATTTTCATTTTGTCAAATCTGTCTTATCTTTCTAATTAGATAGGATAAAAATGTACCGGAATATACCGATTTTTTTCATGAATAATGCGAAATGATACCATTTATCCAAGATTAGAATTTAAGAGAAATAACATGTTTTAAAATGTGGCATGTAAATAAATCAGTAAAGAAAGTCATGTGCAGTTGTAGCTTCAATGACTATTTTATGCATAACCTTTTAAGTTTAATACCGTTGCTAGAAGTACTCGTAATTCAGGATGGGAACAATTATCAAATAAAATCATGCTTCGCAACTTATTTGTTTGTTTTTTTAAAAAAAAGCTTTTGTTGGACCAGGGTCCATTTGTGGGGCGATTGATGACCCCTGTTTTTGGACTTTGTGTGACCGTTCCCATGGGTTTTAAAGCCAGGGTGGATCTCTCGCCTGCACTCTTACTTGCTTGCATGCGGTGATCCCGCGGGTAGTGTCTGGTGCAACACCTGCCTTTTCCACCAATAGGGGTGTGCACTATACATTTTTCACGATTTGTGGTTTTCATCACTTCTGATTGCATTGTAAATTGAAAGTTAAGGTACATTCGTGAATTGTAACTGAATTGTTGTTTTGTTATTTTTTTTGGAACGATTTTGTGATTTAGCTCGGAAAAATCATTTTAATCAATGGAAAGCAAGCATAGATGAACCTCTTCAAAGAGCTCGGACTCACTTTTGAACATAGCAATCTGTTAATGTTTTGTAACCCGGTCAAAGTAATTTTAATATATCTATACTTTGAACAAAAGCCTGTTACATTTACAGACATTTATTATCAATATCACAACCTAAAGTACTGATGAGCCGAGAAACGTTAATTTGGATAAAACCTCTACTATTTGCACTGAAACGTTCCAAAATTGATAGAAATGTCTGGATCTGTAAATTTACTTTGATGATTCGCTATGAATTTATTTATGGAGCTTTTCCTCACATTACTGTGAAGCTTTCACACACCTTTTCCGTATTTTACGAGTTTCAAGAAAGCGAATACATCAGTCAATAATAGGGTGATGGCTTCGGATTCCTATGTATAAATTGCACCGATTTCCATGTTGAAAAAAGCGATCGCTTTGATGTAAAAAAAGGCATTAGACACTATTGCGTCGAACACCAGGGAGATGAGATTTCATGTTCACACAAGAAACATTTTTATTAATTTGGAACGTTATCATTTCTAAATTGTCGAGAAACTATTCAGGTTTTTCCTAATTCATGCCCTGCCTAATCTGCCTAATTTAGGCTAGTTTCATGTCCTATTTCTAGTTACTTATGTAGTTTTTGAATATTTTACTTTGACTAGAAATAATAAATGTACTTTGATTGATATTAACTGATATAAAGAATATCAATAATTTGTTTGTTATCAACATTTTGAAATACACAAAACTAGTTAGGTTTCAAGAAATAGTTTATTATCAATATTATAGCCATTAAATTAGCCTAAATTAGCCTAATTGAGGCAGGGAAAATAATTTGGGAAAACCTTGATTGAATACAATTAGTTACAGTTGACCAACCAGCTCCTGAAATTGCTATCAATTTGGAAACGTTCAGAACAAAAGAGAGAATAAAATAATTCCACGTTGTGCTTTTGATATGCTATTGTTTCAAAACTGATAAGAATTTCAGGAGAGATGATCCATCGCGGCTAAATTTTGAAGTACATACATTTTAAGAAATATAAATGAAAGAAAGGTAATTGAATTTAACATACCTTGAGAACTCACCCAGCCTTGGTGTGACTTTTCCCTCACATGAGTCATACCATGTGAAGATCGGATAAGACACCACTAAACATTTCCACGCAGGGCCATACTGTTTTCCATTCACCTGCAGGGCTGATACCAATTGATTATTGTGATGACATGTTGGACTTTCCAATAGTAAGCTTGTGGATCTTTTTCGAGTGACCGTCAGGGTGTAGCACCTGACAGGCCATAAATCCAATGTATATTTTGTTTTCTGATGTACATTTCCTGCTAAAG
Organism: Haplosyllis anthogorgicola; assembly: GCA_038406195.1. Lineage (NCBI taxonomy): Eukaryota > Metazoa > Annelida > Polychaeta > Phyllodocida > Syllidae > Haplosyllis > Haplosyllis anthogorgicola. The sequence goes on along the minus strand of JBCAUI010528553.1, from coordinate 6,067 downwards.
TGAAATCAGACGTTTTTGCAGACGTAGAATCGGGGACTCTCACGTCGCTACTGACACGCATGCTAGTGACAGGGCGTGGTTCCCAACTACGTAAAGTTGTACAAGTTCGACGACCCAGCAGAACTAGGGTAATGAAACTGACACATTCGAAAGTTTTAATATGCGGGTATTTATTAAATTCACTAGTAGTATTGCATTGAAATTTGAGGAAATTAGCTATTACGGCTACAAATTTCTTTTATTTAAATATGGTTTAGTTGTCTGTTTCGTATCTGTATCACATCTTTGGAAATAGCGATCACGCTATCTCCAAAGATGTGACATAAATATCAAAAGAAACACTAAACCATATCCAAACAAAAGAAAATTTTACCGAATTAGCTATATACCTTCTGTGTCAATGCATTACTTTAAAGAAAAATTAATAAATACCTTGCTTGTTAAAACTTTCGATTGGGTCCGTTTCATTACCCTGAGAACGTGTTAATAACCTCCAGCACAGGGAGCACCGTAACAAGAAAGCTGTATTAACTCCATATATATGGGAGCTCCCGTATGACACAGTGTTACAGCTGCAATAGGATTTTCTTGTACTGAGGAATAGAAACTAAGCTTTACAGATAGAAAGACAGGTCTGGATTGTTGACGCTTTTAAAATGGCATAATCTGATGAAATTAAATCCTTCAGCTTCAGATACAAGCAGCAGCTGTGACGACAGTTGCTCTTGAAATTCCTATCAGTTTTGAAACAATAGCGCATGAAAAGCTTGGAATTCCCTTGTTACCTCTTTTGTTCAATACGTCTGCAAATTAAGGGAAATTCTTGGAGCTGCCACAGATTTCAGTTACTGTATTCCGTAAGTATTGTTTTTAAATGTTTTAAACCTAAATTTGCCAAAATGGGTAGGAGTATCAATAATATTTCTAAACTGATACCTGTTTGCATTATGGAAATTATTACTTCCTAAATTTCTTAAGTTGAAAATATCCAAAACTAGAGCTCTTTAAATGTACGTCAACAATTTTACTGTTGACCCTCCATTTGAACAACAGCGCAACGTGGAATTTGTATCAGTTTGGAAATGTCTAGAACAAAAGAGAGGACATAAGAATTTTCACACTACGCTTTTGATGCGCCATTGTTTCCAAACTGATACAAATTCCGTGTACAAATTTCTACTTTATTTCCACCGTGTTGGATTTCTACTGTAATTTTAAGTTAGAAAATCGAATACATTGAATATTTTTCACTAGATCAAGAATGTAACACTTAAACAACAACAGCGTTCGTAGAATCAACAGCACCAAGAATAGCAGTTTTTGTAGTAGATCTAATTCCAGCAACAACAGTTTCTATTGTAACACCTTCAATCATGTCAACAGCAGGACAAGCAACAAAACTTGAGGTAACAATAACAGCAGCAACAACAATAATAGACAGTAAAATAACTACTGAAGGCAACAACACTGCAACAACACCTGTTTATGAGTCTGTTAGATACAACAAACATGCTGCAATACTCATTAATGTTGCTTCTATAATTATCGCTTTTATTATTTGTTTCATGAATATTTTAACGATAACAGCCATTTGTAAGTTCAGAAAACTTCAAAATGCTACAAATTGCTTAATTTTTAGTTTGTCAATGTCAGACCTCCTATTGGGCATTGTACTGCCCTTCCATGCAGGTGTAAAACTATATGAAGTAGAAATAGTTTCTTTTTGTAAAGTTAGCTTCTTTTTAAAGGAAACAAGTGTTGCAATTTCCATAACAACCATTGTTTCCATAACACTAGAGCGTTTCTATGCACTTGTGTATCCATTCGAGCACAGAGTTAGGATGTCCAAGCGCCTGGTATTCAGTGTCATTATTGGCATCTGGATTTATGTAATCCCTGCGTTTCTAGTTGATACCCTAACATCGAACGTATTTGAGTGTGACAGTTTTCATGTGTCTCTATGGTTATCTGTGTTGCTAGGCGTCCATGTTGCTGTGTATTTTGTAATCTGTGTTGGTTGTTACACTAAGATTTATTTTATAACGGTACAGCATTGTATAATGGTTCATAGTATGCGACGTCCATCAGCAAAGACCAAACCTACAAAAAGTCACGAGAAATATCAATCTTCAAATGTGTCTGACAATGGTAATGGCATTACTTACCAAGCAACCGTCAAAGATGCTGTATCTAAGGAAATATCTCTTCAGCAAACCGTAACCATGGAATCAGTTTCTTCTACATCTAACTCATGTAACACCCATCAGTGTAATTGCCCACATAATCACCATGGTAACAAACTTAAACAGATTCACCATATTAAAAAGAAACATAGTGCCGGGTGTGAGGAATGTTCAAGGATAAAAGTTGCGATGATGATATTTTCAGTAATGCTGGTTTTAATTTTATGTTGGTTACCATTCGTTACCATGGTGATTGTAAACGAGGCCCTTAGCAACCAGCAGTCCCCTGTTCAGTATCTTTTGTCAGACATCGCTATGCTGATTTTGTTTTGTAATTCGTTTCTGAATCCAATTCTGTATTGCTGGCAGAATTCAGGGTTTAGAAAAGCATTTAAGACCTTACTACTACGACCAAAGAACACTGCAAATACTAGTTACGGTTCAAGTTCTATCACATCGGTACTTTAGTAAACCTTTTAGTAACAGTACACGGAATTTGTATCAGTTTCGAAACGTCTAGAACAAAAGAGAGGACATAAGAATTTCACGCTTTTGATGCACCATTGTTCCCAAACTGATACGAATTCAGTGTACTGATCTTTTAAAAAAATTATTGTAAATTAAATTTTAAAATTTGCTTATCAGTTTCATTGCAGGAAATTAAAGCAATACAATTGTATGTTGTATTGTGATAAGAAATTGCCATTTTATCATTTAATGCATTAGAGTTGTTTAGATAGAGTTGAGTAGAGTTATTGTATAAATACCAGTAATTACTGGACAACTGGTCTGGCATTGTCCCCATGATATAAAGTTTGACCAGCAATTTCCTGTACTGAACATGATAACCTTTAAAAGATTTATTTAGTGTGTAGCCGTTGTTAGCTTTCGTGGCATATGCGATTTTTTCCGTTCTTATTGGTCAAGATTAAGCAATTCACTTTCTTGTCACACAAAATTTTCCTAATGAGTGATGTTGTAAGTGTGTTGCCATTTGCATATGTGTGTATGTATTCAAGATACATGCAGATACCAAAATATTCCAGCGTGAAGGCCACAGTAATAAAAATAGTTATCCGCCTAGATGACTCATACATTTTACGCAGCGGAAAAGAACGTACAAGGGACGAAAGCAAACACAAGCTCTAGTTGTCTAGTTGAAACTTTTTCTAATATTTTTAAAATTCTAACAACAATAAAGATGAAGTCTTTCGGATACATTGCAATACAAATAATGCGTTATGAGTGCAGTCATATTTCAATGATGACATACTCGACTTCCCTGTGGTAACTGGAGCTTTCTTTCTCAGGCGTTTTCTGATGTTATAAAATCCATTGTTATTTCCACGTTTGATCTGTACAATAGGAGAGGTATTCTTATCCAACAATGACATTTCAAAATGTGACATGTCTGTTAACAGGAGAGAAAATTATGTTTTTACACCACTTCATTTTTATGTTTTCACTTTGTGGAAATAAAATATTCAGTGTGACATTTTATTGCTAATCAAATCAAATACATTGTAGAAGTTGCTATTGTAGTTTATACATTAAACTACATTGTAGTTTATACATTCCACTAACAGCCTTTGTTGTGATGTCTGCGTTGTATTGTTATTTAAAGAGTACAATAAATCAGTGAAAACCATATTGAGTTGTAGCAGGGATCATCACTTTATCCATTACCTTTTCTATGTGAAATACCATTAGTACATCTTCATGTAATTCAGGATGAGAACAATAGGAAGAGAAAAATGTCATGCGGCGATAGTTTTAGTTTTGATTTTCATTAAATCGAGGTTTTTCCTATTTCGTTTTTTGTCAGATCTGATTGCTTTACTTACTTCAGTACAAATTAGCAAAAATGCAACACACATTGTTGATTATAAATTTTAGTTATCATACATGATTTAATTGTAATTACAAACAACACATGACCTGCCTTGTATGAATTATGATGTCAACCAAATCTGACAGATCTGACAGAAACGCAATTAGGGAAAACCTCGAATGTGATATATTTAAAATGAGACAAAAGAGTGAGTTGAAACTACTGACTGATTTCGATTGATATTTTAGACGATTTCAGACCTTTGTGCAATTGTTTTTACAGTATTTGTTAGCAAGTATAGATAAAACATACCATGTCAAAAAATCTGAATTTGTTTCTGATCATTAAGAATCCGTTAAGGCTTTATAATATGGTCAAAGTAATTTTTAAAAAATCTGCACTCTTAATAGACTATTTAGTGTGTAGCCTTTCTTAGCTTTCGTCGCATATGCGCTTTTTCCGTTCTTATTTGTCAAGATCAAGCAATTCACGTTTTTTTCACACAAAATTTCTCTCATGCAAGAGTGATGTTGTGGGTGTGTTTTCATTTGCATATCGGAGAATGGATTCACAATTCATGAGGATATTCTAGTGTAAAGGCCCGTACTCGAAATAGTTATCCGCCCAGATCCATCAGACATTTTCCACAGCGGAAAAGAAAGAATAAGGAATGAAAGCAAACACAGGCTACATGTCTAATAGACTTCTCTCGAATGAAACATTCGTCTCATATTTTACTTTCACATACTTCAATGAACCGATTTTTATGGATGACATGTTGAAATACGTAAGAAATAACTTTATAACAGTGATGACAGTGCTACTGTTTTGATGATTTTAACTGTAACTTATTGCTATGACAGGTACGTCTACAAAAAAGTATCTGTCCATGTAAGATTATTCAACTGAGTTGTAGCTTGTACTTGCTTTCGTCGCTTATATGTTAATAATGTCCCATGGACTTGAGCTGATAACTACTTTGAGTACTGCAGCCTTCATGCTGGAATATTTTCGTATCTGCATACATCAAATATATACTTACATACAAATACCTTTAAATGAAAACAAGTTGACAACATGAGCAAAATTTTGTGGGATAATAAATTAGATAGCAAATTAATGTTTATTGATCTAAAAGCAATAACAGGGTTTTTTTTAACCCATGGATTATGGTGATGGATCTCTAAACCAATAAAGTAACCAAACTGATTTCCTGCTGCATCAGGCTGTCTCTTATTTATCAGGCTGTCTCTTATTATCTGTCTCAGATTTATTAACGTGTTTATCTGTTAGTGTATCAATCACAGTTATCTGTGTAATGTCAGTAGGAAAGGGCGACATCTACTTTGTACTCGATTGAGGAAATGCATCCCAATATGGCTTTCTATTAGACAGGTAACCTGTGTTTGCTTCCGTCTGTTTTCCGCTCTTTTCCGACAAGGATTTTGGCTGATGGATTTGAGTGGATAACTATTTTGAGTACTGCAGCATTCATACAGGAATATTTTTGCATCTGCATACATCTTAAATACCTACACTGGTGTACAAATCATAACACGTTAACAGCATTGCTCTCACCTCATGAAAATTTTGAATGATAATGAAGTGCATTGCTCAATCGTGGCAGATAAGAACGGAAAAGAGCAGAAAAGCAATGAAAACATGCAAAGGCTACATGTCTATTTGGTTCTAAAGTGTAAAGCTAGTGAATAAAATATTTATGGTTTACATCAGCTCCTGAAGTTTCAATCGTTGTCTGTTTACAGGAAAAGCGGGTTATTCATGAGAGATTAAGCACCAAATCATCTAGTGCATCCAAAGCAAACTGAGACATGATTCCACCTCACACTCAATGATTTAACTGGTGAGGTAGAATCTTATTTTGTCAGAAACAAATGCTTTATTCAGAAGCATGATTCAAGTCACTGGCGGATCCAGGATTTCTCGTAGGGGGCCCAAATTTTTACACATTTTTTGTGTAAAAATCGCCAAAACTGCATGAAAATGAAGAAATTTGGGGCTGTACAGGGCGGCGCGAGTTTCTGAGGGGTGG
>JBCAUI010528542.1:0-11457 GCA_038406195.1 Haplosyllis anthogorgicola | reverse complement strand
TTGTGTATTGTGTTTTCACCGTGGGGTTTTGATGGAAGGTTAATCGTATTATGAAGTTCTTTTATCATTTGGAGTGTTTGCACTGTACTTTACCAGTTGTCATATTGGGGTTAAGATTGAGGGTATTAGTGGCTGTTACCCCTAGTGTTCGTTGTGTGGATGGGTTAACCGTATTATGAAGTTCTTTTATCATTTGAAGTGTCTGTACTGTACTGTACAGGTTGACGTATTGAGGTTGAGGTTGAGAGCATTTGGGATGGTTATCCATGATGTCCGTTGTGTGGATGGGTTAACCGTATTATAAAGTTCTTGTTCATTTGGAGTGTCTCTACTGTACTGTACAGGTTGGCGTCTTGGGGTTAAGATTGGGGGCATTAGTGGCCGTCACTCATAATGTGCATTGTGTGGATGGGTTTACCATATTATGTAGTTCTTTTATCATTTGAATTGTCTGTACTGTACTGTACGGGTTGGTGTATTGAGGTTGAGATTGAGGGCATTTGTGGCGGTTATTCATGATGACTGTTGTGTGGATGGGTTAACCGTATTATGAAGTTCTTTTATCATTTGAAGTGTCTGTACTGTACTGTACTGTACAGATTGGCGTATTGAGGTTGAGATTGAGGGCATTTGTGGCAGTTATTAATAATGGCCATTGTGTGGATGGGTTAACCATATTATGAAGTTCTTTTATTGTATGAAATGTCTGCACTGTACTGTACTGTACAGGTTGGCGTATTGAGGTTGAGATTGAGGGCATTTGTGGCGGTTATCCATGGTGGCCGTTGTGTGGATGGGTTAACCATATTATGAAGTTCTTTTATCATTTGAAGTATCTGTACTGTACTGTACAGGTTGGTGTATTGGGGTTGAGGTTGAGGGTATTTGTAGCGGTTGTCCATCATGTCCATTGTGTGGATGGGTTAACCAGATTTTGGAGTTCTTTATGTCATTTGGAGTGTCTGTACTGTACTGTACAGGTTGGAGTCTTGAGGTTTAGGTTGAGGGCATTTATGGCCGTTTGCTATTATGTCGGTTGTGTGGATGGGTTAATCATCTTATGCAGTGCTTTTATCATTCAGAGTGTCTGTACTGTACTGTACAGGTTGGCGTATTGGGGTTAAGGTTGAGGGCCCCTGTGGCTGTTACCCATAATGTGGGTTGTGTGGATGGGTTTAACCGTATTATGAAGTTCTTTTACCATTTGGAGTGTCTGTAGTGTACTACACAGATTGGCGTATTGGAGTTGGGATTGAGGGCATTTGTGGCAGTTATCCATCCTATCCGTTGTGTGGATGGGTCAGTCGTATTTTAAAGATCTTTATATCATTTGGAGTGTGTGTACTGGATTGTACAGGTTGGCGTGTTGAGTTTGAGATTGAGTGCATTTATGGCCGTTACCCGTCATGTCGGTTGTGTGGATGGGTTAACCGTATTATGAAGTTCTTTTATCATTTGAAGTGTCTGTACTGTACTGTACAGGGTGGCATATTGAGGTTGAGATTGAGGCATTTATGGCCGTTACCCATCATGTCGGTTGTGAGGATGGGTTAACCGTATTATGAAGTTCTTTTATCATTTGACGTGTCTGCACTGTACTGTACAGGGTGGCATATTGAGATTGAGGGCCTTTGTGGTGGTTATTCATGATGGCTGTTGTGTGGATGGGTTAACCGTATTATGAAGTTCTTTTATCATTTGGAGTGTCTGTACTGTACTGTACAGGCAACAGACTTAGACGTGTCGGTATTGTTTGGGATTTAGTGTGTTCCCATAATATTTTGATGTATGGTGTTGGTGATTGGCAAACGGTATGTTGGACAGTGTCTTTCGGCTGTGTCGAGTACCAGTGGGGGGTATAAATCATGGTGTAGTGTATTATTTTTTTATGTGTGGGGGAGGGGGGGGTAAAGAAAAATTTAGGGTGTATGCCCTGTGGTGGGCAGGTTTTTGCTGATGAGGCAATATTAGGGTCAATTGTATTGCCTTTATGGGAGTTTACTAATGTTTACGGAATTTTGGGCTTCCGGTGTATAAAGGAGTACAGACATTGGCCCTTCCAGATTCCAAGTGGGTCCCCTCTGTCTGCCCTGCACTTGGGCCAGGTTAGGTTTATCAGTTAGGGGTTGGGGGCCAAAGCACCCGCAGCCAGCCAATCCCCAGGCGAATTGGAGTGTTATGTGATTTGCACGTCTGCTCCAACTCTAACGCACTCATGCACTGACAGACCCTCAGGGACCCAGTTTGGGTGAAAGGGAGGGTTGTATGTCAGTACTGTGAATTGCTATTTTAGTGTGAGGAGGAACTTGGGATGGGGTCTTGGGGTTATATCACTTTGGACTGTATATTGTTGTGTGGCATATTGGATTCCAGTCTTAGTTAGGGTATAGGTTTGAAGCGTGTTGGGTGGTTAACGTGATGTTCCTTTTTTGGTGTTTGTAAGGTGTTCGGGGTCTTATTTCTGGGGTGATTGGGTCTAGGGTTTTGGACGTAGTGGTATTACTTGGGATTTAATGTGTTCCGGTAATGTTTTGATATGATGCTGTTGCTGAGTGAGGTAGGGGGATGTTGGGCTGTGTTCCTCGGCAGTGGTGAGTGCCGGTGGCAGGTATGTGTCGTAGGGCCTTGTATCGGACTTTTGGTTTTGGCAGTGGGGGATAGAGTATGGTGAATGTTGGATGTAAGGTGTGTGTGTGTTTTATGGGTAGTTTGTCCAGTGTGTTGGACATTGGGAGAGGTTTTTCAGTCATCATGGGGGTATGTGTTGAGGCGGTTGTGTTGTGGCTCCCTGTCTTTAGGGCAGGGTGTTGTTCTTTGGGGGGAGGGTTTGGACAGTGGCATATGGTATCAATCTGGGTCCGTAGTATTTGGATGTCATGTTATTGATAAGTGGGGTGTGAGGTGTTTGGTTGTGTCCTTCGGCTGTGCCGGGTACCAGTTGTGGGTATGGATCATGGGAAAGTGTACCTTTTTTAGATTTTAGTGTGTCCATCCTGTACTGGGTACGTTTACTAATTAGGCCGGTATTCGGGTCAATTGTGTTTTTATCATTTGAAGTGTCTGTATTGTGCTGTACAGGTTGGCATATTGAGGTTGAGATTGAGGGCATTTGTGGCGGTTATTCATAATGGCCATTGTGTGGATGGGTTAACCATATTATGAAGTTCTTTTATCATTTGAAGTGTCTGTACTGTACTGTACAGGTTGGCATATTGAGGTTGAGATTGAGGGCATTTGTGGCAGTTATTCATGATGGCCGTTGTGTGGATGGGTTAACCATATTATGAAGTTCTTTTATCATTTGGAGTGTCTGTACTGTACTGTACAGGCAGCGGATTTGGACGTGTTGGTATTGTTTGGGATTCAGTGTGTTCCCGTAATATTTTGGTGTATGGTGTTGGTGATTGGCAAAACATGTGTTGGAAAGTGTCTTTTGACTGTGTCGAGTACCAGTGGGGAGGTATATAAATCATGGTGTAGTATATAGTTTTTTGTGTGTGCGAGGGGGGGGAAAGGGGGGAAAATTTTTTTTTAGGGTGTATGCCCTGTGGTGGGTGGGTGTTTGCTAATGAGACGATATTTAGGGTCAATTGTATTGCCTTTATAGGAGTTTACTAATGTTTACAGAATTTTCGGCTTCCGGTGTATAAAGGAGTACAGACATGGGCCCCTCTGGATTCCAAGTGGGTCCCCTCTGTCTGCCCTGCACTTGGGCCAGGTTAGGTTTATCAGTTAGGGGTTGGGGGCCAAAGCACCCGCAGCCAGCCAATCCCCAGGCAAATAGGAGTGTTATGTGGTTTACACGTCTGCTCCAACTCTAACGTGCTCACACACCGACAGACCCTCAGGGACCCGGTTTGGGTGAAAGGGAGGGTTGTATGTCAGTACTGTAAATTGCTATTTTAGTGCGAGGGGGAAACTTGGGGTGGGGTCTTGGGGTTCTATCACTTTGGACCATTTATTGTTGTGTGGCATGTTGGATTCCAGTCTTAGTTAGGGTATAGGTTTGAAGCGTGTCGGGTGGCTAAAGTGAGGTTCCTTTTTTGGTGTTTGTAAGGTGTTTGGGATCTTATTTCTGGGGTGATTGGGTCTAGTGTTTTGGGTGTAGCGGTATTGTTTGGGATTCAATGTGTTGCGGTAATTTTTTGATATGGTGTTGTTGCTGAGTGAGGTAGGGGGTGTTGGGCTATGTCCCTCAGCAGTGGCGAGTGCCGGTGGCAGGTATGTGTAATGGGGCCTTGTATGGACTTTTGGTTTTGGCAGTAGGGGATAGGGTATGGTAAATGTTGGATGTAAGGTGTGTGTGTGTTTTGTGGGTGGTTTGTCCAGTGTGTTGGATGTTGGGAGAGGTTTCTCAGTCATCCTGGGGGTATGTGTTGAGGCCGTTATGTTGTGGCTCCCTGTCTTTAGGGCAGGGTGTTGTTTGAGGGGGACGTTGAACAGTGGCATATGGTATCAATCTGGGTCCGTAGTATTTGGATGTTATGTTATTGATAAGTGGGGTGTGAGGTGTTTGGTTGTTTCCTTCGGCTGTGCCGAGTACCAGTGGTGGGTATGAATCATGGGAAAGTGTATCATTTTTAGATTTGGGTGTGTCCGCCCTGTACTGGGTACCTTTACTAATAAGAAGGATATTCTGGGTCAATTATTTTGCTGTTGTGGAGGCTTACTATAAATTGTGTGGCGTGTTGGATTCCAATCTTAGTATGGGTACACATTCCTGGTCTGTATCCTGGTGGGTGCCCATGTTTGTCGGTGGAGGGTATTGGAGTATTGTCTCTCCGCTAATGGCGGGCAAGATGTGTTAGATCTTGGGTGTCTAGTGATGGGGTATGGAGAACAGTGCCATATATTTATGAATTTCGAATTTAGATGTTGGTGAGTCTCTGTAATGTACTGTACAGGTTGGTGGCTTGAGTTTGAGATTGGGGGCATTTGTAGCGGTTACCCAGCATGTCCGTTATGTGGATGGGTTAACCGTCTTATGAAGTTCTTTTGTAATTTGGAGTGTCTGTACTGCACCATACAGGTAACGGCCTTTTGTAATTTTTATGGATTTTTTGGAGTTTTTTTTGTATTTTATGGTACCTATACTGTACTGTGCAGGTTGCTGAGTGAAAGAAATTGGGTTGATTGTGTTACTTTGTAAAGTTTAACCAATTTTTGTAGAATTTCAGGTTTTTCATATTTGTGGGTCTGTACTGTACTGTACAGGTTGGCGTGTTGAGGTTGAGGGTGAGGGTGTTCATGGCGGTTATCCATGATGGCCCTTGTGTCGATGGGTTAACCATATTATGAAGTTCTTTTACCCTTTGGAGTGTCTGTACCGCACTGCACAGATTGGCGTATTGGGGTTGAGATTGAGGGCATTTGTGGCAGTTATCCAACATGTCCGTTGTGTGGATGAGTTAACCATATTTTAAAGTTCTTGATATCATTTGGAGTGTCTGTACTGTACTGTACTGGTTGGTGTCTTGAGTTTGAGATTGAGGGCATTTATGTCCGCTACCCATCATGTCGGTTGTGTGGATGGGTTGACCGTATTATGAAGTTCTTTTATCATTTGAAGTGTCTGTGCCGTACTGTACAGGGTGGCGTATTGAGGTTGAGATTGAGGGCATTTGTGGCACTTATCCATCATGTCTATTGTGTGGATGGGTTAACCGTATTTTTTGGGGGTTCTTTATATCATTTGGAGTGTCTGTACTGTACTGTACAGGTTGGCGTATTGAGGTTGAGATTGAGGGGTATTTGTGGCGGTTACACCTGATGGCCATTGTGTGGATGGGTTAACCGTATTATGAAGGTCTTTTACCATTAGCAGTGCCTGTACTGTACTGTACAGATTGGCGTGTTGGGGTTGAAATTGAGGGCATTTGTGGTGGTTATCCATCATGTCTGTTGTGTGGATGGGTTTAACCGTATTCTGGAATTCTATATCATTTGGAGTGTCTGTACTGTACTGTACCAGTTGGTGTCTTGAGTTTGAGATTAAGGGCATTTTATGGCCGTTACCCATCATGTCGGTTGTGTGGAAGGGTTAACCGTATTTTTGGGGGTTCTTTATATCATTCGGAGTGTCTGTACTGTACTGTACAGGTTGGTGTATTGGGGTTAAGGTTGGGGGCCCTTGTGGCCATCACCCATAATGTGTGATGTGTGGATGGGTTAACTGTATTATAAAATTCTTTTATCATTTAAAGTATCTGTACTGTACTGTACAGGTTGCCGTATTGAGATTGAGGTTGAGAGCATTTGGGGCGGTTATCCATGATGGCCATTGTGTGGATGGGTTAACCGTATTATGAAGTTCTTGTTCATTTGAAGTGTCTGTACTGTACTGTACAGGTTGGCGTCTTGAGTTTGAGATTGAGGCCATTGTATGGCCATTACCCATCACGTCGGTTGTGTGAATGGGTTAACCGTATTATGAAGTACTTTTATCATATGGAGTGTCTGTACTGTACTGTACAGGGTGGCGTATTGAAGTTGAGGTTGAGGGCCTTTGTGGCGGTTATTCCTGATGGCCGTTGTGTCTATGGGTTAACCGTATTATGAAGTTCTTTTGATGATTTGGAGTGTCTGTACTGTACTGTACTATACAGCACTGGCACGGTGCCCTGTATTTATGAGTTCCGAACTTCGATGTTGGGGAGTCTCTGTGCTGTATGTTTTGGTGATGGGGTGTGAGGGAGCGAGTCTCGGCTTCAGGATTGTTGTCCTGAAAGTGGTGTGTAAGGCCACCACCCCATTATGTGTATTGGGGGGGGGAAAGGGGGGAGGGAAATGGAAGGTGTGGTTGGTTGAGAAGAAATGTTGTGTGTGGGTTTTTTTTGGTCTATTTCTCTGTTGTTGTAGGGGGGTGTACTTTTTTATGTGGTGATGTACAGTTGGGTGAGGTATGAGGCTAGGAGTAGGCCACCCCATATGTTGAGGTGTAATTTATCAGAGCCTGAGCTGTTTCCAAAGTGGTGGGGTCTGGAGGGGAGAGTTGTGTAGGGTAGACCCAGGGAATTGATTAATTGGAAAATGTGTTGGAGGGTCCTCTCATTGGTGATGTCCGGGTGTGGGGATGGGTGTAGGATGTGTATGGCGGCGTTGGGGAATGTACTTCTAAGGGTTGTAATGACTCAGTGAAGTATATCTCTCTTAATACGTATTTTAAGGTTATTGTACCCCAAATGGAGAACTATATATCTGATGGAGGGGTTTGTTTGGATGTGCGGTATTACGTCCAGTAAGTCTTCCCATCGGGCACCAGACAGGCTAATGCCCCATGTATTCTTGGGGTCAAAGGAGGGGTCGGTGCGACTGAGGTTGGAGTCTCCCAAAATGAGGAGTCACGTGTATTGGGGAATGAATAAATTATGCCACTTATGTCTCGGGAGTGTTTGGAGCCACTGTGTTTTGGGTCCTGGCTTGTGGGAATCATGAAACGTCCTGGGAAGGGGCATGTCCAAAAGGGATGGAATTTTGGGAATTTTCTGGATGTTCAGTGACAGTAATTTGGGGGGTTGCATATCTAATGTAAGAAGAGGTCTGGGGGGGGGTTTTCTGTGTTGTTTGCTTGTCCCGTGAGGTGGGGAGAGCAGTCTCCCCACCTGTCTTCTGGTCGCCATGTGTAGCCATATTGGTCACTTACCTTTGTGAGGAAGAATGGTTAAGGAGTGTACTGTGAGGTGTCCAAGTGAAGACTGAGGGGTGCCCGGGAGAAGTCAGGCCGGCACAATAGGTTAGAGTTAATCTCTTGAGTAAATGCGCCTGTCCAGCCCGTACAATAGGTCAGGGGCCTGTGAGCTACTCCTGTGTCAGGTGTTGTCATGGCGATCTAAAGGTCTGGGGGTTCATGTACTTCATAGGGGGAGGTGGGGGGAAGAAAGGGCAGAGTGTTTATTTGTTTTTTGTTTAGATAGAGTGAAGAGGGAATTATTTTCCGTTTTTGAAGTTTTGTTTCATTCTAGGGGGTGATTTTAATCGTGTTCTTGTTCATTATTGAGGTTCATGGGGTCTGGCATTGTCTGCTGACAAATGTTGGATGTTGTGAGGAGGCAGCGTAAGTTTTTACCCCCAAGTGAAAAGGCTGTGATGGGTGTGTGGGGTAACAGTGTGAGGAATTCCTGGCGGAAGAAGGCATCCCATATTATCTTAATTTCCGTAGCCCATTGGGAGCTCCAGGGTGAAAATGGTATGACAATGGGGAGGACGGGGTGTTGGGTTTGTATGTATGAATTTAGGCTGTGTGGGTGTACCGTATTGAGGAGTTTGATGAAAAACGTTTCCATTTCACGGAGACGAGGTATTTGGGATTGTTTGTCCATGGGAGGTAGTTGGTATATAGGGGTGACAGTGAAGTTCCATGGGTTGGGGTGGTCTGTCATGTGGGCCACTAAAGCTGTACCCTTGAGGGTTCTGATGGCATGGCGGTGGTTCCAGAATCGGTGGTTTAGTTGGTTGTGGGTAAGGCTCACATATTGGGCTTGGCATGTGCCACATGTGACCAAATAGATAACCGATTTCGAGGTGCAAGATACGTTCGAGGGTATGTGGTACGTGTTGCCCGTGGAGTGGCTTGTGTACGAGTGTGTTGGTACAACAGTGGTGCACAGTTAGCATCTGGGGTGTTTACAAGGGTGGGCCATTGGTGGGTCTGGGGCAATGTGGGAGAGGGTGGGGTGGAGGGCTGGGACTACTCTCATGTCCACGTTATGGGAGTGGGTGTTGTTCAGTTGGTCAAGGGTTGTGGTCAAAATTCTGGACAGTTTCCGTTCTGTGTAGCCATGTTGTCATAGGACCCCAAATAGTTCCCGACATGAGGCTCTGAAGTCCATGGCTTTGGATGAGAGGTGGTGGAAACGGAGGATTTGGGATTTTACAATGCCCCTGAATGTGTGTTTGGGTTGGAAAGAGGAGTGGTGGAGGAGTTCCATTGTGTCCATTGGTTTGTGGTATACCTTAGTAGCTATGCTTGTGGGGTTTTGGGGATCAATTGAGAGTGTGATGTCGAGGAAGTTAAGGCTAGTGTCTGAAATTTCTGCGCATAGACAAATGCAGGGATGGTCGGAGTTAAGTATAGAGAGGAACTCAGAGAGGGCCTGGGGTCCATGTGTCCAGATCATAAAGATGTCGTCCAAAAACCGTTTGTAAATTAGGGGGGTCAGGGGGTCTTTTGGAATATAGTACGTTCCCATTCAGCCATGAAAATATTGGTGTAAGATGGTGCATATTTTTTGCCCATGGCCGTGCCACATATCTGGAGGTAGAATGTGCCGTTGAAGTATAGATCGTTTCCTCGTAGAGTTATTTCTAGGAGTTTGAGGAGTAGGGGTGTGGGGGGTCGGGACGAGTCTGGATTGCGGTCAAGACAGCATTTAACTGCTCCAAGGCCCTGGTCGTGGGAGATATTCGTGTACATAGACTCAACATCAGCGGTGACCAGGAGGGAATTCGGTGGTAGTTTGACTCCGCAAATAAGTTCAACGAAGTGGAAGCTGTCCTTTATGTAGGATGGGTGGGAGCAAGCAAGAGATTGTAGAAATGAATCAATGTATTCTGATACGTAGTAGCTTTCCGAAGAGATGTCAGAGACAATTGGTCGGCCCGGGGGAATTCTATGGGGAGAAGGCCATTTGTCTGGGGGTTTATGTATTTTGGTTAGTAGGTAGAAAATGCGGGGCCGTGGTGTCGTGGGTTCACAGAGATAGGCCAGTTGTTTGTCTGAAAGGAAGTTCTTGTCATGGAGGTATGTTAGGATTTTGTGGATCTTTGATCTATTTTGCATAAATATACCGTTGGGTCCCAAATGTTGGTAGTGTCTGGGGTTGGTGAGTTGGCGGAGTGCCTCACTGATGTAACCCTCCCTCATGAGGGCCACCACAGTGGAACCCTTATCCGCACTTTGGACGATTGTGTGTTGGCGGAATGTGGGGGAGGCCAGAAGGGCGAGTTCCTTACGTTGTTTGTGGGACAAATTCTGTGATTTGTGGGGCAGGGGGTTTGAGTAATTTGTAGATGTGAAATTTTGAATTTTGTTGATGCCCATATGGGCGCCCTTGGTGAGGGTCGAGGGGCGGGGAACAAAATTGGAGGGGAGGGTGAAGGGTTCTCGTTCAAACGGGTTTTTGTCTGAGCGGAAAAAGTTTAGACGGGATGTGGATTTGATGACTCTAGCTGTGCTTTTCGCAAAAGCATCAGGGTAAATCTTTCTTGGTGAGGGGACAAATTTAAACCCTTTTGGAGGATCTCCTTCTGAGTGTCTGAAAAATTGTAGCAGCTGAGGTTGATCAGGAATTTCTCTTTGGGGTTGAAAAGTGGTGGGGGGCCCTCCCGCAGGAGTGGGTTGAACAGGAGTCGGGATTCAGGTACGGGGTGTTTTGGGGCTCGCGACCTGTTGGGTGGGTTGGTAGTACTGTTGTGTGTGGTGGGTGTGGGGTTCGGTTGGTGTGGGAGTGGGGAGGAGGAGGGGATTGAGGGTGGCGAGGGGAATAGGTTATGTGGGGTTGTGAAATAGGGTGAACCCAAGAGGGGTGGGTCATTGGTGGTGGGGGTGGTGGGGAGTGGGGGTCCACTTGGGAATTAGCCCAGGCGTTGGGGTCAAGTGGGGGGGTGGGAGGCCTTTGTACTTCCGTTATTAGGTCCTTGTCAAGAGGAGGCAAGCCCTGAATTAGTTTAAATTAAATTCTTTGAATTTGCGGAGAAGTTTTACCCCCCAGGGGTTCAGAAGGGTGGTTTTGGGCACCTCCCGGAAGTGGCATTCCACACTGGGGAAGAGTGGAGTGTAAACGTCCACTGGGTTGAGGGTTTTTTCTATTTTGGCCACAAACTTTTCTAGGACCCATTTGGTGCATTGTTGAGGGTGGGGGATTGGGATTATAAAAGTCACGTTGGCATTAGGAAATTTTTGATCAATAAGTTGTGGTAGGTCAGATATGAAGCTGAGGAGCTCTCAGAATCGTTGGGCTGTATGGGTCGTTAGGGGTCTTCCGAGGTTCAAGTCGTTGTGCCCCATGAAGAAGGTTACAAGGTAGAGTTTTCCTAGGGGTTGTGTGATCTTGGATAGAATGTTGGGGAGGTCCATCAGCACGGCCTCCACGAAGCTGACGATGTGTGTGCAGAGGGTGAGGGACAGGTTTTTATCCATGCAGTCCAGATTTGAATCCCCCAAGATTAGGGATGTTGTTTGGTGTGGGATGGAGAGATTGTGCCATTCGTGTCTGTGGAGAGTTTGTGAGCTGCTATTTTGGGGTGGGGTTAGTTCGGGTTGCTGTAGGGGGGGTGGTATTGATGGAGAAAGTGGGGCCCCATCCACTCATATACCAGAAGACAACTTATCCGTTTGGGCACACAAATTTGACGTCCAAATGAAGATGGGAATATAAACCCATATAAAGTGTTCAATGGTCCACAAAAATAGAAAATAGAAACATGAAGTTATGAGGATCAAACAGGAAATATCGAATA